>JAUMJJ010000071.1:0-83316 GCA_033556795.1 Tapera naevia
CTACTTTGATGTTTAGGGCCTCACTTAATAGGCTCAATTGTAAATCCTGTGAATTTTGTAGCCACCATTCAAGATCTTCTCTGCAAATTGGTAAATACACAACATTTGGTTCTGATCCAGTAGTTTGTATGACTCGTGTTCTTCCTTTGCAAATTAATTCTGCTAAATTTTTTTGTTCTTTCTTGGATTGTTGGTTTTGGTTCCAAGGACTGGTAGAAGGTTTAAGATGACCCTGTGCTAATTGTTCTTGCACTAATAAATGTGCCTGTTGCAGACTTTCCCTTTTCAAGGGCCACTGCCCGATCCAAACAGGCTCACTTGTTAGCCATCGCAACGGGATCGGGGAAGTCCAGTTGGCAGTGACCGCAGCTAAAAAGGCGATTCGGTTGCAAGAACTGCTCCCAATTGGTTTAGCACATTTCGTCCACTAAGTGCGTTAACTCCTGTTGGTAAGGGCATGACTCTCACATAAAGTGTCGCAACTCTTCCATCGAGGGCAATGTTTACTCGACGTTGACTGCGTTGAACTGGTGCTTTTCCACCTACCCCCTTCTACTCCTCCTAATACATTCTGTAAAGGCCAGTGGGTGGGCCATTGAGTAGTAGGGACGATGGTAATGTCGGCATCGGTATCCAAAAGTGCTGATAACTGTTTCTTATCAGTTCCATGGATAAGTGTGACTTGAACAAGTGGTCGTTGGTGCATGGGTACAGTCAACATTACCAGTCCTCCGGTGGATCTTTTTAAGCCACGAGATTGAGCGGTCTCTGTCGCCATTTGCTGGGTTAGTTGTTGACGTGGCACAAGCTGAGCGATGCGACTTCCTTTTGGAATATGAATTGGTGGAAAGTTCGTTTGTACAACAATACAAATTTCTGCCGTATAATCGCAATCAATAACTCCTGGTAATATAAAAAGTCCTTTAAGTCCACTAGAGGATCGTCCTAATAACAATGCTCCATGAGGTGGTCCATTAATGATTACAGGTCCTTTAATTCCTGTAGCGATCTTTTGTGGTTGATTATCGATTAATGTTACAACTATTGTTGTTGCCAAGTGCAACCCAAGGCTCCGCCTGGTTGCTGGTCGAAGGTTTTTTGATTGTCGTTGAATGACGGGTTGGGGGCTGCCAGTAGCCGGAGTCGCCACCGGTTGAGCCGTCATTTGTGTTGGCGCGCTGCGGCTCCCGGCACTCGGTCTTCCGTTTCCTGAACGGTGACAGGCTAAAGTATTATGAGTGTCCATTTGGCAATTCTGGCACCACACGTGCGGCTCCCGACACTGACGATGTGTATGTCCCGAGCGTCCACAACGGAAGCGCTTGTGTTCTTTTCGGGCAGGCGTCTTGTTTTGATACATATCTGGAGGCTTCAGGGGTGCAAGAGCTGCAAATGCCTGTTCTTGTGCCTTAAGTAAATTGTTCCCCACCTCTTTGATTGCTTCCACTAACATAGCTTGTCATCCCACAGGCGCTCTACTTATTTGTTCCAACATAGTTTCTATGGTAGCATCTATAGGCTAATTTACAAGGATGCCCTTTGTAAAATTATTACAATTCTCTAATACACATTGTTTTAACAACGGTCCTTTCATAAATTCTGCCATATATGTACTATTGATAGCTCGGCAGTTCTCGGCTCCGCTCGGCAATTCTCAGCTCCGCTCAGGTATTCTTGGCAGTTCTCATCTCCGCTCGGCAGTTCTCGGCTCCGCTCTGCCTTTCCCGGCTCCTCTTGGCATTTTCCCGCACAACTCAGTATTTCCCGACACAGCTCGGCATTCCTCGTCGCCGCTCGGTATTTCTCGCCTCTGTTTGGCTTCTCTCGGCTACTCCGGCCTCCACGCATCTGCTCTCCGTTTTCTCGGTTCGTAACGGAGCCGAGCGAATCCGACCCGACCCAAGTCGCTTCGTGTGGAGTAGCTGAGAGGCGCCGACAATAGCCTTTGCCATTAATTTGAAGCAGATTGTCTTCTCAGCTTTATTTTGATGGGTTATATCTCAGGGTGTTGTGGATTGTGCATGAAGGAGGAAAGCGCTCCTGTCTAGGAGCCGAAGGCCACCTCCTCTCGTTACCCTGCTAACATTCATTTCTCTTTTTGTGTTCTTTTTTCAGGGCGCCATGTATTTTTTTCCACAACTATTTACTTCGCACCTTCTCTTTTTCTTTTTTCTTTTCTGCCTTCTTCTGTCACCCAGCCTCACTTCCTGCACCATTCCTTCCTGCGGGTCCCTCCTCTTGGTGCTGCGTTCAAAGAGATTCTGCTCCTTCACCCGCCTGTTCCCAGCGTGATGCGTGGTCTGGCCTGGAACCTCTCAAGGTTGCGTTGTTGCCACCTTTCCCGAGTGACTGGGCATAGCGTGTTGGTGTCTGAGGACCCTTTTGCCTCTTCTGCCCAGCCACAGGGAAGCCAGAGGAAGCCTGTGTTTTCCGGTATCGTCTGCATTAAGCTTTAGATCAGTCGCTGTGTGCTCTGTGTGCTTTAGTTTCTCGACATTTAAAAAGAAACCAAGAAGCAAAACACAGGCCATTCGGGAAGTGCTGTGAACCTGCTGTCGGCTCAAACCCGGCAGTGGGAGTGCTGCGTTTTGCAATGCAGGCCCCAATTTAGCAGCCTGCTTTTGTGTGTTGGCAGTCGATTGACTTTAAGAGGCTCGGTGTTTGCTGGAGGAGTTTGGTGGGTCACGACGGTGAGGGGATGTTTGACAGGGAAATATTCTCGTCGTCGGTGCATCGTGTGCCGCTTCACCTATCAACTTCTGTTGGAGTTGAATTCCGTGCATTTTCCTGGACCGGGTCAGTTTTCCCTTGGTAGTCTTCACGTATTTCAAAAGGCAAAATCCTTTTGGTCGGGACAGCTTGCAACGTACAGAGAATGTGTTCTGGGTGCTGAGTAGAAGGAGAAAGCTGGCCTTCCTCTGGAAATGCAGCCTGTGTCTCTCAACTTTTGTTAGCAGAGCAGTTTCCTGATGAAGGTGGGTGAGGTTTGGTGGCTCTGAACAGGTCTGAAATGTAACTTTATTGGTGAAGAGCAGTGCCTGCAGCTCCAGCTGAATGTTGGGGCAGCGCTGTTCAATGGGGTTCGTCCGGGAGCGTCCGTGTTGCACGGAACGGGACCGAAGTCGTGGCGTCCCGGTCAGCTTCGGTGTGAGCGAAGGCACGGTTTGCACTTCCGTGTCTCCAGAGCGCAGCAGCGGGGTCAGAGTTGTGTGAGCGAGGCTGATTTTGCTGCTGCCGCGGCCGATGCAGCGGCTTTTGTTTTGCAGCGTGGCGAAAGGGGGAGCGCGGGGCAAGCGGCGCCGTGTCCAAGTGCTGCCGCCGTGTGGCTGCTCCGCGGTACTGCAGCCCGGGTGCCGCGCCGGGGCCGTGACGCCCCCCCCCCCCGCTGAAACCTCTCTGCTGCCGCCGTGTGGTCGAAAGTCGGCACTGCAGCCCGGCCGCAGCCGCTCGGCTTCTCTCCGTTCCCTTCGGCTTCTCTCGGCTTCGCTCCGCATTTCTCGGCTCTCTTCGGCTTCTCTCGGCTTCTCTCGGCTTGCTCTCGGCTATTCCCGCCGCCGCGCGTCTCGTCTCGGTTAATCTCGGCTCGTAGGCGAGCCGAGTGAAGCCGACCCGACCCGACCCGACGCAATCCGAGCCGTGGAGAATATAGCCGAGCAGCGGGGCCGAGCTCAGTCGAATGGTGCCGAGAGCTTACGAATCGAGCCGAGGGGAGCGGCGATGAGCCGAGAGCAGCCGATCGGAGATGCGAGTTTATGAATGGAGCCGAGTGGTCCCGAGCCGAGCCGAACCTCATTGACATCTCCGGCGTCCTCGGCGCGCGGCGCCTCTTTTGCATCTCTCCGCCCCCTCCCTCTCCCATTGGCTCTCTCTCGCCGGCTCGTGTGCATCTCCCCGCCTCCGACTCTCATTGGCTGCCGGGCTGAGAACGATAGAGTGCGGGCTCGCAGCACGGAGCCACTATTCTCGGCATTTTTCGGATCCGCTCGGTATTTCTCGGCTCCAATCGGCTGTTTTCGGCAGTTCTCGGCTCCGCTCGGCATTTCCCCACACAACTCAGTATTTCCCGACACAGCTCGGCATTCCTCGTCGCCGCTCGGTATTTCTCGCCTCTGTTTGGCTTCTCTCGGCTACTCCCGCCTCCGCGCGTCTGCTCTCCGTTTTCTCGGTTCTTAACGGAGCCAAGCGAAGCCGACCCGACCCGACCCGACCCAAGTCGATTCGTGTGGAGTAGCCGAGAGGCGCCGACAATAGCCGAGCGGTGCCGAGCCGAGCCAGAAGGAGCAAAGACGAGCCGTGTTGAGGCGAGAGCAGCTATGAGGCGCCGAATTAAGCCGAGAGGAGCCGAAGGGAAAGGAGAGGAACCGAGTGGCAGCGTCCGAGATGCAGTACCGATTTTCGACCACAGGGCGGCAGCAGACAGCTGGGAGGAGGGAGGAGTACGGCCCCCGGGCGACACCCGGGCTGCAATACCGCTGTGCGCCCACCGGGCGGCAGCACTGAGAGTCGGCACTGCTTTCCCCGCCGTCCCCCTTTCCCCACGGTGCCGCTCGGCATTAATCGGCTCCTCTCGGCACTCATCGGCTGCTTGGTACCTCTGCAGCTCCCACTGTTTCTGGTCTCGTTGGACAGTTCATTGAGTAAGGTGGTGTTTCTTAACATGTGGCTTTCTAAGATTCCCATCCTGGGGTTTTCTTCTAAGTTTCTGCTCAGAGAATTGTTGGTGAAAATATCTACGTGTGTTGATCTCCGAATGTCTCAAGCGGCAAGAGCTTTATTGTATTTGCTTTCCCCCTCCTCTGTAACTCTGTAAAGGCACTGGACCCCAGCTGACTTTCTTTTATGTATATGCTTGGGATTCACAGACGGTGCAATCAGAGCCTGACTAACAATGTTACAGCAGTGCTCACAGTTACTTCTGCGGTAGGAAGGGGTGTAATTCAGCTGATGTAAGCAATGATTGTGTCTGTAGCCTTTTCTTTCATGTCTAGCATCTGCTTTTATTTTCAGCTTTTCTGTGATAGTTTTATTGGACTTTTCAGCCTTGACATTTTAGCCACATGACTACGCATAAGACATAGCTGCATGTGATGGTAAGACAATATGCTTGTGTAAAGCATGTTATATATAATTGTTATTGATACACTTCTGAGCGCTGTGTCTCAGTGACTAGAGTATAGAATGTATCTTTTAATCTGGACAGGTTTTTAAAAAAGGATAATTGACCATTTAGTGGCTTGATAAGGTATGTGCAGTTAACTTACATAATTTAAATCAAGCTTGGCTATCTTACTGATAAATGAACTTTCAGAAAACCACCAACATATTATGTTTAGGAGTAATTTATCTTTACCCATCATAAGTAGGATGCTAGACTTGGTTTTAAAAGAGTAAGTCTGGTTCAAAACCACCTGAAAGTAGTAATTGTGTTTGTTAAATCTGTGCCACATCTGTGGTCACTAATTTGGTGCAGGTGGAGAGGCTTTTCCCTTAAAAGGCCTCCTGCGTTAGAGCTGGTTCTTATATGCTCCTGGAGGATTAGGTGAAGTTTGGGACCAGAGCAACTTTCCTTTCTTTGCTCTGTTTTGGACAGCTGTGTGTTTCCCTTTGTGGTATGTCTGAGCCTACTGTGATCATTTTGTCTGTAAGTTTCAGATAATAATTTTACTTGTGGGTTTACTTTTTAATCTCAGAGTAAATTTGGTTTGGAATGTGATAGCTTCAGAGACATGTTACCACAAATGTTTGCAGTCTATGCTGACTTGTCTATCTTTGTTCTAGTTTTAGTAATAGAGGTAGGGATTTTTTTTTTGTTATTTTTTTTATTTTTTTTTTCTTTTTAATCCATAGAAGCACAAAGGATTTAGGCTCAACCTAAATGAGATTTCCAGTATGCTTTTAGCAATAGATGTTAATGAGTGCTCTTGAGCTGGTTTCTTTAAATTTGTTGTTGTGTGATAAGCAGTTAAAAATTATCTTGTCTCAGAAGGATATTTTGGGGGGGGGGGGGGGGGAGGTGCGAGAGGAGGATGATTTCTGCCCTGTTTTGTGCTTTTCTGTTGTTTTTATTTTAACCCTTGCTTAGAATTTTGAAATCTAAGAAATTTTAGATTTAGTACCTATTTATGTGAAACTATGTTTTATGTTTTTTTTTCACTTACATGGTGACTGTTCCAAGTAGTTTTAGGTAGAGAGTACAGTGTGAAAAACAATCAGTAGTGAGCCCTTGCTGAGGAATTGGGGTTGTTCAGATGGGGTGAATGAATCTTGTTCAGAACACTGCTTTTTAGTCAAGTAAGCGAAATAAAAGCTGAATTATGCTCTTCCTCACCAAGTTGTGTGCTGCTATGTGTTCCATTATGGCATTTCCAGTGGTGTATTTTCACTTTAGGAAAACGCATAACTTAGTATGCACTTCAATCCAAATACTTTCCTGAGCTGGTTTTCTGATAGTAATCTCAGACTAAAAGTCTGAGTAGTTTCTTTATGGTTTTCAGGCTTTCTGTTTTATATATCTCATTACATGAATTTTCAGAGTATTATGCAGAACAAAATTGCTGCAATTTTACAGTCAATATAGTTCAGCTGTAACTTGGTCTTTACCATCTCGAGAAGTTGTCCCAAGATTGTCATGTGTGGCTTGGCACAGTTTAATACACTTAGCAATCTCTATTCCATAAAGGTACTTAATGGAGCTATTGTGCAGGGTGAACTCTCTTTCACCTTGTGATGCAGGGAGGTTTTTGGAAGTCAACATGGAGGCTGCTGCTGGATCCATTTCACTTTGCATCTCTGCTGGAGTTGCTGCGTATTGTCGATGTCCTTGGTTTGGTTCTGGCTCCTGTGATCCATTTCACGCTGGGAGTAACATGAACAACTGTATAACTGGAGGGAATTTAAAGAAAAAACGAGTAGGGGGAATACTTGCTACGTACGTTGAGTCAGTTACTACATTTAATTCCTTGTTCATCCATTGTAAAAAGGAACAAACAACCGCAGCCAATTCTAATGTTTGTAGGGAATCGCCTTTCTCACCTTGGAGGATTTGATGTCTCCACTGACAGTCCTCATGTCATGTTGCTGTCCGTGACTTTTTTCCGGCATCTGTATAAACCGTAATAGCATTTACGAGAGGCTGTTCACTACGTTTTGGCCGCTTTATCCAATCCTTATTACTAATCCATTTCAACAAAGGTGCTTTCAAAGCCCCTACTTTGATGTTTAGGGCCTCACTTAATAGGCTCAATTGTAAATCCTGTGAATTTTGTAGCCACCATTCAAGATCTTCTCTGCAAATTGGTAAATACACAACATTTGGTTCTGATCCAGTAGTTTGTATTGATCCAGTAGTTTGTATGACTCGTGTTCTTCCTTTGCAAATTAATTCTGCTAAATTTTTTTGTTCTTTCTTGGATTGTTGGTTTTGGTTCCAAGGACTGGTAGAAGGTTTAAGATGACCCTGTGCTAATTGTTCTTGCACTAATAAATGTGCCTGTTGCAGACTTTCCCTTTTCAAGGGCCACTGCCCGATCCAAACAGGCTCACTTGTTAGCCATCGCAACGGGATCGGGGAAGTCCAGTTGGCAGTGACCGCAGCTAAAAAGGCGATTCGGTTGCAAGAACTGCTCCCAATTGGTTTAGCACATTTCGTCCACTAAGTGCGTTAACTCCTGTTGGTAAGGGCATGACTCTCACATAAAGTGTCGCAACTCTTCCATCGAGGGCAATGTTTACTCGACGTTGACTGCGTTGAACTGGTGCTTTTCCACCTACCCCCTTCTACTCCTCCTAATACATTCTGTAAAGGCCAGTGGGTGGGCCATTGAGTAGTAGGGACGATGGTAATGTCGGCATCGGTATCCAAAAGTGCTGATAACTGTTTCTTATCAGTTCCATGGATAAGTGTGACTTGAACAAGTGGTCGTTGGTGCATGGGTACAGTCAACATTACCAGTCCTCCGGTGGATCTTTTTAAGCCACGAGATTGAGCGGTCTCTGTCGCCATTTGCTGGGTTAGTTGTTGACGTGGCACAAGCTGAGCGATGCGACTTCCTTTTGGAATATGAATTGGTGGAAAGTTCGTTTGTACAACAATACAAATTTCTGCCGTATAATCGCAATCAATAACTCCTGGTAATATAAAAAGTCCTTTAAGTCCACTAGAGGATCGTCCTAATAACAATGCTCCATGAGGTGGTCCATTAATGATTACAGGTCCTTTAATTCCTGTAGCGATCTTTTGTGGTTGATTATCGATTAATGTTACAACTATTGTTGTTGCCAAGTGCAACCCAAGGCTCCGCCTGGTTGCTGGTCGAAGGTTTTTTGATTGTCGTTGAATGACGGGTTGGGGGCTGCCAGTAGCCGGAGTCGCCACCGGTTGAGCCGTCATTTGTGTTGGCGCGCTGCGGCTCCCGGCACTCGGTCTTCCGTTTCCTGAACGGTGACAGGCTAAAGTATTATGAGTGTCCATTTGGCAATTCTGGCACCACACGTGCGGCTCCCGACACTGACGATGTGTATGTCCCGAGCGTCCACAACGGAAGCGCTTGTGTTCTTTTCGGGCAGGCGTCTTGTTTTGATACATATCTGGAGGCTTCAGGGGTGCAAGAGCTGCAAATGCCTGTTCTTGTGCCTTAAGTAAATTGTTCCCCACCTCTTTGATTGCTTCCACTAACATAGCTTGTCATCCCACAGGCGCTCTACTTATTTGTTCCAACATAGTTTCTATGGTAGCATCTATAGGCTAATTTACAAGGATGCCCTTTGTAAAATTATTACAATTCTCTAATACACATTGTTTTAACAACGGTCCTTTCATAAATTCTGCCATATATGTACTATTGATAGCTCGGCAGTTCTCGGCTCCGCTCGGCAATTCTCAGCTCCGCTCAGGTATTCTTGGCAGTTCTCATCTCCGCTCGGCAGTTCTCGGCTCCGCTCTGCCTTTCCCGGCTCCTCTTGGCATTTTCCCGCACAACTCAGTATTTCCCGACACAGCTCGGCATTCCTCGTCGCCGCTCGGTATTTCTTGCCTCTGTTTGGCTTCTCTCGGCTACTCCGGCCTCCACGCATCTGCTCTCCGTTTTCTCGGTTCGTAACGGAGCCGAGCGAATCCGACCCGACCCAAGTCGCTTCGTGTGGAGTAGCTGAGAGGCGCCGACAATAGCCTTTGCCATTAATTTGAAGCAGATTGTCTTCTCAGCTTTATTTTGATGGGTTATATCTCAGGGTGTTGTGGATTGTGCATGAAGGAGGAAAGCGCTCCTGTCTAGGAGCAGAAGGCCACCTCCTCTCGTTACCCTGCTAACATTCATTTCTCTTTTTGTGTTCTTTTTTCAGGGCGCCATGTATTTTTTTCCACAACTATTTACTTCGCACCTTCTCTTTTTCTTTTTTCTTTTCTGCCTTCTTCTGTCACCCAGCCTCACTTCCTGCACCATTCCTTCCTGCGGGTCCCTCCTCTTGGTGCTGCGTTCAAAGAGATTCTGCTCCTTCACCCGCCTGTTCCCAGCGTGATGCGTGGTCTGGCCTGGAACCTCTCAAGGTTGCGTTGTTGCCACCTTTCCCGAGTGACTGGGCATAGCGTGTTGGTGTCTGAGGACCCTTTTGCCTCTTCTGCCCAGCCACAGGGAAGCCAGAGGAAGCCTGTGTTTTCCGGTATCGTCTGCATTAAAGCTTTAGATCAGTCGCTGTGTGCTCTGTGTGCTTTAGTTTCTCGACATTTAAAAAGAAACCAAGAAGCAAAACACAGGCCATTCGGGAAGTGCTGTGAACCTGCTGTCGGCTCAAACCCGGCAGTGGGAGTGCTGCGTTTTGCAATGCAGGCCCCAATTTAGCAGCCTGCTTTTGTGTGTTGGCAGTCGATTGACTTTAAGAGGCTCAGTGTTTGCTGGAGGAGTTTGGTGGGTCACGACGGTGAGGGGATGTTTGACAGGGAAATATTCTCGCCGTCGGTGCATCGTGTGCCGCTTCACCTATCAACTTCTGTTGGAGTTGAATTCCGTGCATTTTCCTGGACCGGGTCAGTTTTCCCTTGGTAGTCTTCACGTATTTCAAAAGGCAAAATCCTTTTGGTCGGGACAGCTTGCAACGTACAGAGAATGTGTTCTGGGTGCTGAGTAGAAGGAGAAAGCTGGCCTTCCTCTGGAAATGCAGCCTGTGTCTCTCAACTTTTGTTAGCAGAGCAGTTTCCTGATGAAGGTGGGTGAGGTTTGGTGGCTCTGAACAGGTCTGAAATGTAACTTTATTGGTGAAGAGCAGTGCCTGCAGCTCCAGCTGAATGTTGGGGCAGCGCTGTTCAATGGGGTTCGTCCGGGAGCGTCCGTGTTGCACGGAACGGGACCGAAGTCGTGGCGTCCCGGTCAGCTTCGGTGTGAGCGAAGGCACGGTTTGCACTTCCGTGTCTCCAGAGCGCAGCAGCGGGGTCAGAGTTGTGTGAGCGAGGCTGATTTTGCTGCTGCCGCGGCCGATGCAGCGGCTTTTGTTTTGCAGCGTGGCGAAAGGGGGAGCGCGGGGCAAGCGGCGCCGTGTCCAAGTGCTGCCGCCGTGTGGCTGCTCCGCGGTACTGCAGCCCGGGTGCCGCGCCGGGGCCGTGACGCCCCCCCCCGCTGAAACCTCTCTGCTGCCGCCGTGTGGTCGAAAGTCGGCACTGCAGCCCGGCCGCAGCCGCTCGGCTTCTCTCCGTTCCCTTCGGCTTCTCTCGGCTTCGCTCCGCATTTCTCGGCTCTCTTCGGCTTCTCTCGGCTTCTCTCGGCTTGCTCTCGGCTATTCCCGCCGCCGCGCGTCTCGTCTCGGTTAATCTCGGCTCGTAGGCGAGCCGAGTGAAGCCGACCCGACCCGACGCAATCCGAGCCGTGGAGAATATAGCCGAGCAGCGGGGCCGAGCTCAGTCGAATGGAACCGAGAGCTTACGAATCGAGCCGAGGGGAGCGGCGATGAGCCGAGAGCAGCCGATCGGAGATGCGAGTTTATGAATGGAGCCGAGTGGTCCCGAGCCGAGCCGAACCTCATTGACATCTCCGGCGTCCTCGGCGCGCGGCGCCTCTTTTGCATCTCTCCGCCCCCTCCCTCTCCCATTGGCTCTCTCTCGCCGGCTCGTGTGCATCTCCCCGCCTCCGACTCTCATTGGCTGCCGGGCTGAGAACGATAGAGTGCGGGCTCGCAGCACGGAGCCACTATTCTCGGCATTTTTCGGATCCGCTCGGTATTTCTCGGCTCCAATCGGCTGTTTTCGGCAGTTCTCGGCTCCGCTCGGCATTTCCCCACACAACTCAGTATTTCCCGACACAGCTCGGCATTCCTCGTCGCCGCTCGGTATTTCTCGCCTCTGTTTGGCTTCTCTCGGCTACTCCCGCCTCCGCGCGTCTGCTCTCCGTTTTCTCGGTTCTTAACGGAGCCAAGCGAAGCCGACCCGACCCGACCCGACCCAAGTCGATTCGTGTGGAGTAGCCGAGAGGCGCCGACAATAGCCGAGCGGTGCCGAGCCGAGCCAGAAGGAGCAAAGACGAGCCGTGTTGAGGCGAGAGCAGCTATGAGGCGCCGAATTAAGCCGAGAGGAGCCGAAGGGAAAGGAGAGGAACCGAGTGGCAGCGTCCGAGATGCAGTACCGATTTTCGACCACAGGGCGGCAGCAGACAGCTGGGAGGAGGGAGGAGTACGGCCCCCGGGCGACACCCGGGCTGCAATACCGCTGTGCGCCCACCGGGCGGCAGCACTGAGAGTCGGCACTGCTTTCCCCGCCGTCCCCCTTTCCCCACGGTGCCGCTCGGCATTAATCGGCTCCTCTCGGCACTCATCGGCTGCTTGGTACCTCTGCAGCTCCCACTGTTTCTGGTCTCGTTGGACAGTTCATTGAGTAAGGTGGTGTTTCTTAACATGTGGCTTTCTAAGATTCCCATCCTGGGGTTTTCTTCTAAGTTTCTGCTCAGAGAATTGTTGGTGAAAATATCTACGTGTGTTGATCTCCGAATGTCTCAAGCAGCAAGAGCTTTATTGTATTTGCTTTCCCCCTCCTCTGTAACTCTGTAAAGGCACTGGACCCCAGCTGACTTTCTTTTATGTATATGCTTGGGATTCACAGACGGTGCAATCAGAGCCTGACTAACAATGTTACAGCAGTGCTCACAGTTACTTCTGCGGTAGGAAGGGGTGTAATTCAGCTGATGTAAGCAATGATTGTGTCTGTAGCCTTTTCTTTCATGTCTAGCATCTGCTTTTATTTTCAGCTTTTCTGTGATAGTTTTATTGGACTTTTCAGCCTTGACATTTTAGCCACATGACTACGCATAAGACATAGCTGCATGTGATGGTAAGACAATATGCTTGTGTAAAGCATGTTATATATAATTGTTATTGATACACTTCTGAGCGCTGTGTCTCAGTGACTAGAGTATAGAATGTATCTTTTAATCTGGACAGGTTTTTAAAAAAGGATAATTGACCATTTAGTGGCTTGATAAGGTATGTGCAGTTAACTTACATAATTTAAATCAAGCTTGGCTATCTTACTGATAAATGAACTTTCAGAAAACCACCAACATATTATGTTTAGGAGTAATTTATCTTTACCCATCATAAGTAGGATGCTAGACTTGGTTTTAAAAGAGTAGGTCTGGTTCAAAACCACCTGAAAGTAGTAATTGTGTTTGTTAAATCTGTGCCACATCTGTGGTCACTAATTTGGTGCAGGTGGAGAGGCTTTTCCCTTAAAAGGCCTCCTGCGTTAGAGCTGGTTCTTATATGCTCCTGGAGGATTAGGTGAAGTTTGGGACCAGAGCAACTTTCCTTTCTTTGCTCTGTTTTGGACAGCTGTGTGTTTCCCTTTGTGGTATGTCTGAGCCTACTGTGATCATTTTGTCTGTAAGTTTCAGATAATAATTTTACTTGTGGGTTTACTTTTTAATCTCAGAGTAAATTTGGTTTGGAATGTGATAGCTTCAGAGACATGTTACCACAAATGTTTGCAGTCTATGCTGACTTGTCTATCTTTGTTCTAGTTTTAGTAATAGAGGTAGGGATTTTTTTTTTGTTAATTTTTTTTTTCTTTTTAATCCATAGAAGCACAAAGGATTTAGGCTCAACCTAAATGAGATTTCCAGTATGCTTTTAGCAATAGATGTTAATGAGTGCTCTTGAGCTGGTTTCTTTAAATTTGTTGTTGTGTGATAAGCAGTTAAAAATTATCTTGTCTCAGAAGGATATTTTGGGGGGGGGGGGGGAGGTGCGAGAGGAGGATGATTTCTGCCCTGTTTTGTGCTTTTCTGTTGTTTTTATTTTAACCCTTGCTTAGAATTTTGAAATCTAAGAAATTTTAGATTTAGTACCTATTTATGTGAAACTATGTTTTATGGTTTTTTTTCACTTACATGGTGACTGTTCCAAGTAGTTTTAGGTAGAGAGTACAGTGTGAAAAACAATCAGTAGTGAGCCCTTGCTGAGGAATTGGGGTTGTTCAGATGGGGTGAATGAATCTTGTTCAGAACACTGCTTTTTAGTCAAGTAAGCGAAATAAAAGCTGAATTATGCTCTTCCTCACCAAGTTGTGTGCTGCTATGTGTTCCATTATGGCATTTCCAGTGGTGTATTTTCACTTTAGGAAAACGCATAACTTAGTATGCACTTCAATCCAAATACTTTCCTGAGCTGGTTTTCTGATAGTAATCTCAGACTAAAAGTCTGAGTAGTTTCTTTATGGTTTTCAGGCTTTCTGTTTTATATATCTCATTACATGAATTTTCAGAGTATTATGCAGAACAAAATTGCTGCAATTTTACAGTCAATATAGTTCAGCTGTAACTTGGTCTTTACCATCTCGAGAAGTTGTCCCAAGATTGTCATGTGTGGCTTGGCACAGTTTAATACACTTAGCAATCTCTATTCCATAAAGGTACTTAATGGAGCTATTGTGCAGGGTGAACTCTCTTTCACCTTGTGATGCAGGGAGGTTTTTGGAAGTCAACATGGAGGCTGCTGCTGGATCCATTTCACTTTGCATCTCTGCTGGAGTTGCTGCGTATTGTCGATGTCCTTGGTTTGGTTCTGGCTCCTGTGATCCATTTCACGCTGGGAGTAACATGAACAACTGTATAACTGGAGGGAATTTAAAGAAAAAACGAGTAGGGGGAATACTTGCTACGTACGTTGAGTCAGTTACTACATTTAATTCCTTGTTCATCCATTGTAAAAAGGAACAAACAACCGCAGCCAATTCTAATGTTTGTAGGGAATCGCCTTTCTCACCTTGGAGGATTTGATGTCTCCACTGACAGTCCTCATGTCATGTTGCTGTCCGTGACTTTTTTCCGGCATCTGTATAAACCGTAATAGCATTTACGAGAGGCTGTTCACTACGTTTTGGCCGCTTTATCCAATCCTTATTACTAATCCATTTCAACAAAGGTGCTTTCAAAGCCCCTACTTTGATGTTTAGGGCCTCACTTAATAGGCTCAATTGTAAATCCTGTGAATTTTGTAGCCACCATTCAAGATCTTCTCTGCAAATTGGTAAATACACAACATTTGGTTCTGATCCAGTAGTTTGTATGACTCGTGTTCTTCCTTTGCAAATTAATTCTGCTAAATTTTTTTGTTCTTTCTTGGATTGTTGGTTTTGGTTCCAAGGACTGGTAGAAGGTTTAAGATGACCCTGTGCTAATTGTTCTTGCACTAATAAATGTGCCTGTTGCAGACTTTCCCTTTTCAAGGGCCACTGCCCGATCCAAACAGGCTCACTTGTTAGCCATCGCAACGGGATCGGGGAAGTCCAGTTGGCAGTGACCGCAGCTAAAAAGGCGATTCGGTTGCAAGAACTGCTCCCAATTGGTTTAGCACATTTCGTCCACTAAGTGCGTTAACTCCTGTTGGTAAGGGCATGACTCTCACATAAAGTGTCGCAACTCTTCCATCGAGGGCAATGTTTACTCGACGTTGACTGCGTTGAACTGGTGCTTTTCCACCTACCCCCTTCTACTCCTCCTAATACATTCTGTAAAGGCCAGTGGGTGGGCCATTGAGTAGTAGGGACGATGGTAATGTCGGCATCGGTATCCAAAAGTGCTGATAACTGTTTCTTATCAGTTCCATGGATAAGTGTGACTTGAACAAGTGGTCGTTGGTGCATGGGTACAGTCAACATTACCAGTCCTCCGGTGGATCTTTTTAAGCCACGAGATTGAGCGGTCTCTGTCGCCATTTGCTGGGTTAGTTGTTGACGTGGCACAAGCTGAGCGATGCGACTTCCTTTTGGAATATGAATTGGTGGAAAGTTCGTTTGTACAACAATACAAATTTCTGCCGTATAATCGCAATCAATAACTCCTGGTAATATAAAAAGTCCTTTAAGTCCACTAGAGGATCGTCCTAATAACAATGCTCCATGAGGTGGTCCATTAATGATTACAGGTCCTTTAATTCCTGTAGCGATCTTTTGTGGTTGATTATCGATTAATGTTACAACTATTGTTGTTGCCAAGTGCAACCCAAGGCTCCGCCTGGTTGCTGGTCGAAGGTTTTTTGATTGTCGTTGAATGACGGGTTGGGGGCTGCCAGTAGCCGGAGTCGCCACCGGTTGAGCCGTCATTTGTGTTGGCGCGCTGCGGCTCCCGGCACTCGGTCTTCCGTTTCCTGAACGGTGACAGGCTAAAGTATTATGAGTGTCCATTTGGCAATTCTGGCACCACACGTGCGGCTCCCGACACTGACGATGTGTATGTCCCGAGCGTCCACAACGGAAGCGCTTGTGTTCTTTTCGGGCAGGCGTCTTGTTTTGATACATATCTGGAGGCTTCAGGGGTGCAAGAGCTGCAAATGCCTGTTCTTGTGCCTTAAGTAAATTGTTCCCCACCTCTTTGATTGCTTCCACTAACATAGCTTGTCATCCCACAGGCGCTCTACTTATTTGTTCCAACATAGTTTCTATGGTAGCATCTATAGGCTAATTTACAAGGATGCCCTTTGTAAAATTATTACAATTCTCTAATACACATTGTTTTAACAACGGTCCTTTCATAAATTCTGCCATATATGTACTATTGATAGCTCGGCAGTTCTCGGCTCCGCTCGGCAATTCTCAGCTCCGCTCAGGTATTCTTGGCAGTTCTCATCTCCGCTCGGCAGTTCTCGGCTCCGCTCTGCCTTTCCCGGCTCCTCTTGGCATTTTCCCGCACAACTCAGTATTTCCCGACACAGCTCGGCATTCCTCGTCGCCGCTCGGTATTTCTCGCCTCTGTTTGGCTTCTCTCGGCTACTCCGGCCTCCACGCATCTGCTCTCCGTTTTCTCGGTTCGTAACGGAGCCGAGCGAATCCGACCCGACCCAAGTCGCTTCGTGTGGAGTAGCTGAGAGGCGCCGACAATAGCCTTTGCCATTAATTTGAAGCAGATTGTCTTCTCAGCTTTATTTTGATGGGTTATATCTCAGGGTGTTGTGGATTGTGCATGAAGGAGGAAAGCGCTCCTGTCTAGGAGCCGAAGGCCACCTCCTCTCGTTACCCTGCTAACATTCATTTCTCTTTTTGTGTTCTTTTTTCAGGGCGCCATGTATTTTTTTCCACAACTATTTACTTCGCACCTTCTCTTTTTTTTTCTTTTCTGCCTTCTTCTGTCACCCAGCCTCACTTCCTGCACCATTCCTTCCTGCGGGTCCCTCCTCTTGGTGCTGCGTTCAAAGAGATTCTGCTCCTTCACCCGCCTGTTCCCAGCGTGATGCGTGGTCTGGCCTGGAACCTCTCAAGGTTGCGTTGTTGCCACCTTTCCCGAGTGACTGGGCATAGCGTGTTGGTGTCTGAGGACCCTTTTGCCTCTTCTGCCCAGCCACAGGGAAGCCAGAGGAAGCCTGTGTTTTCCGGTATCATCTGCATTAAAGCTTTAGATCAGTCGCTGTGTGCTCTGTGTGCTTTAGTTTCTCGACATTTAAAAAGAAACCAAGAAGCAAAACACAGGCCATTCGGGAAGTGCTGTGAACCTGCTGTCGGCTCAAACCCGGCAGTGGGAGTGCTGCGTTTTGCAATGCAGGCCCCAATTTAGCAGCCTGCTTTTGTGTGTTGGCAGTCGATTGACTTTAAGAGGCTCGGTGTTTGCTGGAGGAGTTTGGTGGGTCACGACGGTGAGGGGATGTTTGACAGGGAAATATTCTCGTCGTCGGTGCATCGTGTGCCGCTTCACCTATCAACTTCTGTTGGAGTTGAATTCCGTGCATTTTCCTGGACCGGGTCAGTTTTCCCTTGGTAGTCTTCACGTATTTCAAAAGGCAAAATCCTTTTGGTCGGGACAGCTTGCAACGTACAGAGAATGTGTTCTGGGTGCTGAGTAGAAGGAGAAAGCTGGCCTTCCTCTGGAAATGCAGCCTGTGTCTCTCAACTTTTGTTAGCAGAGCAGTTTCCTGATGAAGGTGGGTGAGGTTTGGTGGCTCTGAACAGGTCTGAAATGTAACTTTATTGGTGAAGAGCAGTGCCTGCAGCTCCAGCTGAATGTTGGGGCAGCGCTGTTCAATGGGGTTCGTCCGGGAGCGTCCGTGTTGCACGGAACGGGACCGAAGTCGTGGCGTCCCGGTCAGCTTCGGTGTGAGCGAAGGCACGGTTTGCACTTCCGTGTCTCCAGAGCGCAGCAGCGGGGTCAGAGTTGTGTGAGCGAGGCTGATTTTGCTGCTGCCGCGGCCGATGCAGCGGCTTTTGTTTTGCAGCGTGGCGAAAGGGGGAGCGCGGGGCAAGCGGCGCCGTGTCCAAGTGCTGCCGCCGTGTGGCTGCTCCGCGGTACTGCAGCCCGGGTGCCGCGCCGGGGCCGTGACGCCCCCCCCCCCGCTGAAACCTCTCTGCTGCCGCCGTGTGGTCGAAAGTCGGCACTGCAGCCCGGCCGCAGCCGCTCGGCTTCTCTCCGTTCCCTTCGGCTTCTCTCGGCTTCGCTCCGCATTTCTCGGCTCTCTTCGGCTTCTCTCGGCTTCTCTCGGCTTGCTCTCGGCTATTCCCGCCGCCGCGCGTCTCGTCTCGGTTAATCTCGGCTCGTAGGCGAGCCGAGTGAAGCCGACCCGACCCGACGCAATCCGAGCCGTGGAGAATATAGCCGAGCAGCGGGGCCGAGCTCAGTCGAATGGTGCCGAGAGCTTACGAATCGAGCCGAGGGGAGCGGCGATGAGCCGAGAGCAGCCGATCGGAGATGCGAGTTTATGAATGGAGCCGAGTGGTCCCGAGCCGAGCCGAACCTCATTGACATCTCCGGCGTCCTCGGCGCGCGGCGCCTCTTTTGCATCTCTCCGCCCCCTCCCTCTCCCATTGGCTCTCTCTCGCCGGCTCGTGTGCATCTCCCCGCCTCCGACTCTCATTGGCTGCCGGGCTGAGAACGATAGAGTGCGGGCTCGCAGCACGGAGCCACTATTCTCGGCATTTTTCGGATCCGCTCGGTATTTCTCGGCTCCAATCGGCTGTTTTCGGCAGTTCTCGGCTCCGCTCGGCATTTCCCCACACAACTCAGTATTTCCCGACACAGCTCGGCATTCCTCGTCGCCGCTCGGTATTTCTCGCCTCTGTTTGGCTTCTCTCGGCTACTCCCGCCTCCGCGCGTCTGCTCTCCGTTTTCTCGGTTCTTAACGGAGCCAAGCGAAGCCGACCCGACCCGACCCGACCCAAGTCGATTCGTGTGGAGTAGCCGAGAGGCGCCGACAATAGCCGAGCGGTGCCGAGCCGAGCCAGAAGGAGCAAAGACGAGCCGTGTTGAGGCGAGAGCAGCTATGAGGCGCCGAATTAAGCCGAGAGGAGCCGAAGGGAAAGGAGAGGAACCGAGTGGCAGCGTCCGAGATGCAGTACCGATTTTCGACCACAGGGCGGCAGCAGACAGCTGGGAGGAGGGAGGAGTACGGCCCCCGGGCGACACCCGGGCTGCAATACCGCTGTGCGCCCACCGGGCGGCAGCACTGAGAGTCGGCACTGCTTTCCCCGCCGTCCCCCTTTCCCCACGGTGCCGCTCGGCATTAATCGGCTCCTCTCGGCACTCATCGGCTGCTTGGTACCTCTGCAGCTCCCACTGTTTCTGGTCTCGTTGGACAGTTCATTGAGTAAGGTGGTGTTTCTTAACATGTGGCTTTCTAAGATTCCCATCCTGGGGTTTTCTTCTAAGTTTCTGCTCAGAGAATTGTTGGTGAAAATATCTACGTGTGTTGATCTCCGAATGTCTCAAGCGGCAAGAGCTTTATTGTATTTGCTTTCCCCCTCCTCTGTAACTCTGTAAAGGCACTGGACCCCAGCTGACTTTCTTTTATGTATATGCTTGGGATTCACAGACGGTGCAATCAGAGCCTGACTAACAATGTTACAGCAGTGCTCACAGTTACTTCTGCGGTAGGAAGGGGTGTAATTCAGCTGATGTAAGCAATGATTGTGTCTGTAGCCTTTTCTTTCATGTCTAGCATCTGCTTTTATTTTCAGCTTTTCTGTGATAGTTTTATTGGACTTTTCAGCCTTGACATTTTAGCCACATGACTACGCATAAGACATAGCTGCATGTGATGGTAAGACAATATGCTTGTGTAAAGCATGTTATATATAATTGTTATTGATACACTTCTGAGCGCTGTGTCTCAGTGACTAGAGTATAGAATGTATCTTTTAATCTGGACAGGTTTTTAAAAAAGGATAATTGACCATTTAGTGGCTTGATAAGGTATGTGCAGTTAACTTACATAATTTAAATCAAGCTTGGCTATCTTACTGATAAATGAACTTTCAGAAAACCACCAACATATTATGTTTAGGAGTAATTTATCTTTACCCATCATAAGTAGGATGCTAGACTTGGTTTTAAAAGAGTAGGTCTGGTTCAAAACCACCTGAAAGTAGTAATTGTGTTTGTTAAATCTGTGCCACATCTGTGGTCACTAATTTGGTGCAGGTGGAGAGGCTTTTCCCTTAAAAGGCCTCCTGCGTTAGAGCTGGTTCTTATATGCTCCTGGAGGATTAGGTGAAGTTTGGGACCAGAGCAACTTTCCTTTCTTTGCTCTGTTTTGGACAGCTGTGTGTTTCCCTTTGTGGTATGTCTGAGCCTACTGTGATCATTTTGTCTGTAAGTTTCAGATAATAATTTTACTTGTGGGTTTACTTTTTAATCTCAGAGTAAATTTGGTTTGGAATGTGATAGCTTCAGAGACATGTTACCACAAATGTTTGCAGTCTATGCTGACTTGTCTATCTTTGTTCTAGTTTTAGTAATAGAGGTAGGGATTTTTTTTTGTTAATTTTTTTTTTCTTTTTAATCCATAGAAGCACAAAGGATTTAGGCTCAACCTAAATGAGATTTCCAGTATGCTTTTAGCAATAGATGTTAATGAGTGCTCTTGAGCTGGTTTCTTTAAATTTGTTGTTGTGTGATAAGCAGTTAAAAATTATCTTGTCTCAGAAGGATATTTTGGGGGGGGGGGGGGAGGTGCGAGAGGAGGATGATTTCTGCCCTGTTTTGTGCTTTTCTGTTGTTTTTATTTTAACCCTTGCTTAGAATTTTGAAATCTAAGAAATTTTAGATTTAGTACCTATTTATGTGAAACTATGTTTTATGGTTTTTTTTCACTTACATGGTGACTGTTCCAAGTAGTTTTAGGTAGAGAGTACAGTGTGAAAAACAATCAGTAGTGAGCCCTTGCTGAGGAATTGGGGTTGTTCAGATGGGGTGAATGAATCTTGTTCAGAACACTGCTTTTTAGTCAAGTAAGCGAAATAAAAGCTGAATTATGCTCTTCCTCACCAAGTTGTGTGCTGCTATGTGTTCCATTATGGCATTTCCAGTGGTGTATTTTCACTTTAGGAAAACGCATAACTTAGTATGCACTTCAATCCAAATACTTTCCTGAGCTGGTTTTCTGATAGTAATCTCAGACTAAAAGTCTGAGTAGTTTCTTTATGGTTTTCAGGCTTTCTGTTTTATATATCTCATTACATGAATTTTCAGAGTATTATGCAGAACAAAATTGCTGCAATTTTACAGTCAATATAGTTCAGCTGTAACTTGGTCTTTACCATCTCGAGAAGTTGTCCCAAGATTGTCATGTGTGGCTTGGCACAGTTTAATACACTTAGCAATCTCTATTCCATAAAGGTACTTAATGGAGCTATTGTGCAGGGTGAACTCTCTTTCACCTTGTGATGCAGGGAGGTTTTTGGAAGTCAACATGGAGGCTGCTGCTGGATCCATTTCACTTTGCATCTCTGCTGGAGTTGCTGCGTATTGTCGATGTCCTTGGTTTGGTTCTGGCTCCTGTGATCCATTTCACGCTGGGAGTAACATGAACAACTGTATAACTGGAGGGAATTTAAAGAAAAAACGAGTAGGGGGAATTACATGCACAAACCCCCTTGTAGTGAAACACAAAGCTGTTAAGGGCTAAATCACAAAAATAGTTTTCTCTGTAGCATAAGCACTTCGAAGGCTGAGTGTGAAAGCCAAAGAGAGACTACTGAAACATAAACTTAGATACTGACATTCAACATCAGGCCAATACGAAAATCCAGATTTACACCTAGCCTATAATTTCTTAGGGAAATCACCTAAACTCCTGGAATTTTTAGGGGTTTCATTCTGGTTCTGATTTCAAGCCATCTTTTGTTGTAAACAGACTGTACATGCTAGACCTAGCAGATAAATTTTTCATTTCCTTCTAAATGTTTTGAGTGCTCTGTATCTGATTTATTGATATTAACATCTGTGTTAGTACTTTGCTAAGGAATGTAATTAGTTATTTCACAAAGAATTGAACGTTCCTCCAATTATTTATGACCTGATGAACTCTTTTCTGAACTAATATTCCACTCAAGGGTTAGGGTTCACAACTTGAATTATGTTAGCAACTCCAATTGGAAGACAGACTTTTTGTAGTTGTGTACTTTAGATGTATCGCATGTTTTACAAATAAAATACTTGTGAATGTCTGTGGCCTTAACTCATATAACTAAATGCATTAATGGGTATGACTTTGCAAAATCAGTTGTGGTACTGCTTCCTTCAATAAATTAATTATTTCGCCATCAAGTCTTCTTTTTCTTCTGTCTATATTTTCCAGATTTTCAATGTCTTCACACTTACATCTTACTTTAAACTCAAACTTACTCTAAAATACACAGGAAAAAAAAAGCAGTGCGTTACCCAAACACTTAAGCATTTACAAAAACGAATAAAAGGCTTGTTTCAAAACCTCCTCAAAGGAGAATCTTCACTTGCTTACTTAGAAGCTACGGAAATCATTAATATTTTTTCTCATAATTAATGAAGTAATGAAAGTAAACAAAGTAAATTCATATCATACAATGATTTGGTTGGAAAAGACCTTTGAGATAAAGTCCAACAATACCTGTCTACTACTGAACCATATTCCTGAGCGCTTCCTCTACTCGTAATTTAAATACCTCCAGGGATGCTGACTCAACCAGTTCCCTGGGCAGCCTCTTCTGGTGCCTGACAACTATTCCAGTGCAGACATTTTTCCTGATGTGTAATCTGAACCTCTTGTGGTGCAACCTGAGGCCATTTCTTCTCATCCTATAACCTGTCACTTGAGAAAAGAGGCCAATGTCCACCTTGCCACAACCTCCTTTGAGGCAGTTGTAGATAGTGATAAGGACTCCCTTTAGCCTCCTTTTCTCCAGGCTAAGCAACCCCGGTTCCCTAAGCTGCCTCTCCTAAGACTTGTTCTCCAGCCCCTTCACCAAGCCTCATTGCTCTTCTAGGGAGATGTCCCAGCTCCTCAATGACCTTCTTGTACTAAGGGGCCCAGAACTGCACCTAATACTTGAGGTGCGCCCTCACCAGTGTTGAGTGCAAGGGCACAATCACTGCCCTGGTCCTGCTGGCCATGCTGTTTCTGATACAGGCCAAGATGCCATTGCCTTGGCCGCCTGGGTCACTGCTGGCTCATGTTCAGCTGCTGTCAACCAACACCCCCAGGTCCTTCTTTGCCAGGCAGCTCTCCAACTATTGCTCCCCAGCTGATTTTGATATAATTTCCAGAAGTAGTTTGGAAAGTACAAACTTCACATGTATATCAGCAAGATGCCGTCAATTTATGTCTTTTATTTTACGTGATATTTGTGGACAGTTTTTCAACTTATAAGGGAATGAGGGTTTTGAGATAAACTGAGATCTAGTGTGAAACTTTCTGACTCAAAGCACCTGTAAGTTAACAATCAACTCTTTATTTTCATGTTATTTTTCTCACAGAAAAAAGTAATCTAATGCTGTTCTCTATTGAAGTTGCGGGACATGTTTCCTTCTTATGTTACAATGTATACAACTTTTAGTTTTCAGGTATTTGATAAAGTAATTCCAGCCTGTTTTTGATAGGTAAACCAGTAATTAGTTATTCATCAATGTCAGGTTCCAATGCACACTTAAGTAACCTGCTGTGAAGCACTAATTACAAGGAGCTGGCACATGTAACTGATTTGTTAGGTAGCCCTTGAGGGAAAAATGTAGGAAGGCATGGAGCAGTTTTTGAACCAGTCAACTTTCCTGAGATTGGTGATATCTCAATGTGTGTGTGTCTGAGCTGGAAATGTGGTTCACTCAAAATTCCACTCCTGGTTCCAAGCACAGCTCTGTTCTTCCCTGCTTGTGTGGTTAGGACTAAAAGTGTTTTAATAATTTTAAGTGGCAACACAGCTGAGTGTTTTCTGTTAATGAAATAATTACTATATCTTGAGTTAAATGAACTCAAGTGCCAAATCTTAGGAAATTTGTTATCCCAGAATAAAGATATTGCCATATTTAAGAGAACACTGGTAGGGACTTTTTTACGATTATACTTGTCCATCTTTGTGTTAGCTATGAAAACTCTCCTACAGTATGTGTGGATGTGTTTTCAGAAACTGTTCATCCATATTTCCTCAAATGCAACTGTAGCAATGATTGCCTTGTCTTCCTACCTTGTAAACTCAGACTGTAGATATTTCTTATCTTTAAATCAAGTTTTCAATGGAGTCAAAAAATCACTTATTCTTCACTCTGAAAACTTAAATTCAAAGAAGAATTCAATGTCTTTTGTATCTCAAGAAATAGAACTTCCATATGCCCCCAATACAGGCAGGATGCACACTCATTTATTAGCTTTGACGAGTCAACTGTTTGTACAAAGCTTTAGTGCAACAATTCTGACTTAGTCTAACTTTAGAATCTTTTCAGGTAATGAGATTTTTTATCCCTTGGGAATATAGCAGAAATAACAAAAATAAGTGATTCGATACGTCAGCAGAAGAGAAATTACAAAGCCTTGTCTTACTGTAAGAAAAGCATTTTCTGGCAGCAGAGGAAAACTTCTTTCTGCAATAGCTAAGTAATTATAATTGGGCAAAATTGAACCTCTCAAACAGAATCATAGAATGGTTTGGATTGGAAGGGACCTTAAAGATCATCTAGTTTCAACTCCCCTGCCATAGACAGGGACAGCTCCCAATAGACCAGTCTGCTCAAGGTCCCATCCAACCTGGCCTTGATCACCTCCAGGGATGGGGCAGCCACAACTTCTCTGGGCAACCTGTGCCAGGGCCTCCACACCCTCAGTGTGAAGAACTTCTTTATAATGTCTAATCTAAATCTTTCCTCTTCCAAGGTAAAGACATTCCTCCTAGTCCTGTTACTACTTGCCCTTGTAAAAAGCCCCTCCCCAGCTTTCCTGTAGCCCCTTTCAGGTACTGGAAGGCCACTACGAGGTCTCCCTGGAGCCTTCTCTTCTCCAGACTGAACAATCCCAACTCTCTCAGCCTGTCCTCATAGCAGAGGTTCTTCAGCCCTCGGATCACCTTCATAGCCTCCTCTGGGCCCGTTCTAACAGTTCCATGTCATTCTTATATTGGGATTCCAGAACTGGACATAATACTCCAGGTGGAGTCTCATTAGAGTGAAATAGAGGGGCAGAATCCTCACCCTTAACCCGCTGGCCGCGCTTCTTTTGATGCAGTCCAGGACATTGTTGGCTTTCTGGGTTGTGAGCCCATGTTGCTGGCTCATGTTGACTGTCTTGTCAACCAGCACCCCAAGTCTTTCTCTGCAGGGCTGCTCTCAATCACATTATCCCCCATCCTGTATTGAAACGGTGGCTTGCCCTGACCCAGGTGTAGGACATGGCACTTGACATTTTTGAACCTCATGATGTTTACACAGCCCCAGTTCTCCATTTTGTCCAGGTCCTTCTGGATGACCTCCCGTCTTTCTGGTGTCACAACTGCCCTCCTCAGCTTGGTGTCATCTGCAGACTTGCTGAGGGTGCACTTGATCTCACTGCCTATATCATCAATGAAAATATTAAAAGGTACTGGTCCCAGTACGGACCTCTGCGGGACATGTAGAGAAATAATTTCTTCAGTCAATTTGTGCCAAAAGATTTTTCTTCTGTACCTTGCAATTCAGATCTAAACAAGAAGATTAATAAATCCCCCTCAAGGAGCTTTGAACTCCCTTGTAATGCTAGGTATCCTGCCTAGAAATCCACTTTCAAGCCTTACAGCGTATGGCATTTAGTTTGGCACTGGTCTAAAAGCATTCATAAATTTCTGGAATGTTTTAGGCAGCAGTTGTGAGCCTGGAGTAGTGGTGGTAATGACACCAAGATGTAGCTCACAATTTTTGATTACTTCTCAGTCTGCTCTCCCAGTAGAAAAATTCTCAGCTCTTCCCACTCCTCTCCTCCCCTGCCTTTAGCTGTTAACCGATGCACTGTTTGAAATAAATAACCTGTTTTGCTGGTATGGTGTTAGGTCCATGTGCTGAGGGTGCTTTTCCACTTGACAGATTACAAAAAGCTGTAACACTCTCTCTCAAAAGTTTCAGACACCTATCCCACCTTTTAAAATGATCCTGAGTACTTCTACATAAACTCCAGATGCTTTTATGTGCTATGGCCTGACTGCCATGGCTTATCTGTGTTAGTGTGTCCACTGGCCTTAGTAGAAATCGAGGTAGGTCAGAATTCATCAAATGAACCGTTGTCCTTAAAAGCATCCAAGGAGGGAGCCAAGGCTTTTGCACGGCTTTGGAACTCTGAGCAGCCTTGGCATTTTGAGATAGTGCCAGCTCATTAGAGGGATTACAGTGTGTTTTGGGGTTCCGGCGCCTCTTGGCAAGGGGAATGAATCCCTCTGCTTTGGTCTAGCTCTGCTGCATTTTGGCAGCCCAAACTTGTGCTGGCATCCTTCTGATTCAGGACTTTCCTTTTGGCTGAGTCTCTGTTTGGTTATCTCTGTGCTGAGCGATGAAGCAGCGCCGAGGCCTGCTTGCTGACACAGAAATATGGTCATCTTGCAGTGAAAATGTTAGACTGGTCCTCAGTAATGGTACTTAGGTTCTTGGCCCAAAGACCTATCAGTTTGAGTTCTGGAGTTAAGGTCATCTGGTAACAAGTCCCAGTAGGCGGCTTGGCTGCAAGGAGCAGCTCCTTGAAGCCCTGTGGGTTCACTGGTGATATGTGTCACTGTACCAGTTGACTACTGGAGCTATTTTGTTTACTACTACAGGTGACACCTTTTGGTCTTCCCCCAACCCCCACTCCGACCTCGGGTGAGAACTCAGGACAAGGTCCTGTGGGCTTCTTCCTGCTGGTGCCTTGGCGTATGTCTGTTCAGCTCTTCAAGTTGCATTTTCCTATTTGCTGCTTTGAGCAGCTTTCTTCATAACTTTTTCCAGTGCTTGGGACTAGTTCAGCTCTGTGCGTTCTTGGGTCACAATGCTTGTATTGAAGCCTCTTAGTGACTAGGCCATTGCACTTTCCATCTGCCTTAGGGCAAATGATTTCTCATGAAACAGATTACAAAAGCCATCTCTTCTTGGAAAATAGCTAGTAGATCTTGACTACTGTGACCCTGATCTATATGTGCACTTAAGTAATTATAATTCTGATGCCTGAAAGTGTCCCGGGTGCTCCCCTTCTCTGTGGAAGAAGCTGCTGTCATACAATGAAAGTGGTGTGCGAGAACCAGGAGTCATCTCAGCTCCTTTTTTGTAACCACTTGAGAAAAATTAATTCTTAGTGAGATTAGACATCCCACAGCCATCTGTAGACATGTTTGTATTGAGCACTTAATCTTCAGTTCTGCATGTGATTTGAAAACTACAGGCCCAGATGTGGCATGTAGATTCCCTTAGCACTGCGTTTTAAGCAAGTGCTTCCAGGGGTCACTTATGTCCAGGAGCGGTCATTCCACCATTTAAGCAATTCATAGTTAACTGTGACACAACAGGGTGAAAGCTTAGTGCTTTTTCTGGATTCCGACGTACTCTCATGGCTTAGAGGGAATCATCGAGCATTGGGCAGTTCTGAGCTGGACGTTGTACTGTTCTGCTCCCACTTCTCCATGTGATGTGTGGGAAAGGGGCATTCACGTGCAGCTGTGCTGGAAGCATCCCAGAAGAATAACGTATGAATGGCACATTGGTGTGCCTCAGCTGTCCCTAGCTCCTGAGACCCCCTTGAGCATCTTCTGTTGCAGTTGGAGCCACTGCCCATCTAAAATGACAACCCTCGGGGCTCTCTTCGTTCTTGGATTGTCCTTCAAATGGAAAAGGTAGAGGAAACTTATACAGATCTAAAATACTAATTTGCTACATATTGGATTTGAAGCTCAGGTGAGAGATTTTTGCTGGGAAATCATTAGCTGCTTTTATCTTTGTCCTACAAATTAGAAATTGATATCCTTTGAAGGACTTGGCCTGGAGGCTGAGCTACGTACTGCAAAACCCTTGCAGTTATTGTCTTGACTCTATTTAAAACAAAACAATCCAAATAGAAAGAAACACCCCAACCAAACAACACCACCCCTCCCAAAAAACAACAAAAACCCCACAAACACCCCTGCCCCCAACCAGAGTCAGTCACACCTTAGGCAAAACCTAACACATAAGACGTACAGTTCACTTTTCTTATAGATGGTGAGCTACGACAGTAGCAGTAGGAAAGATCTCTGGATTTCCTCCTGTCATTGTTTTAAACAGGCAACAGTGTGTATGTTCTAGGGCCTCAACCAGAGCTTATAAATGAACTTTAAAAAAGTTTGTGAATGTTGCATAAGTGACAGGACCGTGTCACTGGTAGCTTGGGCTGTTTGAAATATTGGTGCCAGTGTTTTATCAGGTGTGGGCTTCTCAATGGAAGCCACATCTGCAATAGCTCTGGAAAGCATTCCAGAGAAGTGCGTAAGCAGCTCAAATGCTTTTTTAAAAAATTCAATCTATTCCATGTAGTTTCAAATATCATAGAGTAAGCAGAGTTGTTTGCATTTCTTGTTCTATTTATTAAACAATGAAATGTATGGTATTAAGGTCCCTGGAAAGATATTCCCTGTAAGTTCAATTATGTAACCAGCAATCACAAGTTCTGTAGCAAATTTTTCAAATGTTTATATGCCTCAAAATGTCCATATAGTTGAAAGTTTAATCATCTCTTTCCGTATAACTCCTAAGCTGATTCTTTCATATCAGTTCTTTTTTAACAGACGTGCATGGAGTAGAAGTATTTTAAAAATCAAGCTGCGCGAGAAAATGGTACATGCCATGCGCCTTGGTGTCTGTGTTGCCATGGGCTGTTCATACAAAGATCTTGGGGTTAGGAAGCTCAGTGGGAGCTTTGCGGAGGGCTTTCATGGGAGTACATTTAGGCTGCAGAGACCTCAGAAAATGTTAAAAGGACTTTGTGAACCAGGGTGCTGCAGTCACACTGCCCCATGCTGACCATGTGTACACTCCCTTCTCTTGAGGTCAGCATTAAGCTCTTTGCTTACCGTGCTCTTACAGCCAGAGCTGCTTCTTGCTGTTAATGAGAGGTTTTGATGCTGTTTTGGAGATGTGATGCTTTTACACTACGCAAGGCCATGAGCAGAGATACAACTGATTGTAAGTTCATTTGTGTTTCACTCTTAGCTGTGTCTTCCTGCTGAGGTCCTGTGATCTTGGGATGCAACATGCCCTGTATAATACAATTGCAAAACAAGAGACAGAAGCTTCTAATACAAATGCTCTTTGCCTTGTGCCTTTCATGCTATTATTTTAGGCTCAAAGAAAGTTAAATAACTGTCTTCTCCTTGCATGGTGATAGTAAAATATAAGGAAGATCATGTGATGGCTTTACCTTTTGGTGTGGCTTACAGCAGATCAAGGAAAGTAAAGCAATATATCAGATTGAATAGGAGGATCATCAGGCTTTATTTAACAAAGCAGAACCAGAAAAAGGTGTTTTTTAAAAATGTGGACCTCCTCTATAAGCAGCATCATATCATGTTTATTTAGAAATCAAGTGTTCTCCCTTTGTCTCTAGGTAGAGACCTCTGTGTCTGCAATAGTACAGATCCAGTCACATAAACACAGTTGTAGTACTGCAGGAGGTTAGAGGATCCTCTCTACATCAGCGATGTTTTTTTTTCCTGTTTCATTTTTCCTTTTTAGAATGAAGGCAAACTTCTGGATGGATTCAGGTTTGAGGGGTTATAGTTCTCATCTAGGTTCATTGCAGTTTGAATCTGCTGTGCATTATTTTGTTAAAATTAGAAAAAGGTGGCACTGTGCAGTACATAGGTACATAGATGCTTCCGTATTGTCCTTGGCAACACCGATGTATTGCCTTCCTTCTTCCTTTATCTTACTCTGGCTGCATACGGTTGGTCAATCAGAAACTACATTCTTACTTTGTTAACTTTTATTAGCATTTTGGTGGGTGTTGGTTACCATTGCATGAGTATTTTTGAACCCCTCATCCTGCTTGAGGTGAGTTAGCGGATCAGGTCAAGTACGCCTGCAGGGTTAGATCTATCAGGAAGAGACAGGTCTCCTGCTGGTCTGAGAATCCCACCGGGCTGCTTGCAGAACCACACTGACCCTTGACAAAACTTATAGTTTACTGTGGAGGCAATGCCTTTTCTCTTTCTGCAGGGAAGACTTGCTGGTGAAAAATGGGCGGGCCAAGCTTCCAGTCCATGGGACTGGACATAAAGGAACAAATATTCATATTGCTACAGCGTCTGAATGTTTCTCAGTGCCTTTTTAAGTCCTTACAAGTCGAAGGCAGCCTTGCTGTGATTGGCCATGTTGAGCTGGAGCCTTAGAGTCATCCCAGCTTTTCAGACTAGAAACAAAGCTCAAGGAAACTGAGGAAATCGCCAAAGTTTGCTGCTATTTGTGACAGAGTGAGATGGTGAACTTGGGTCTTTCCAGTATCAGCTTTATGGATCTCTAAGGTATAACCTTGTAATTCCTCCCTTCTTATTAAAGCGTGCATAGCTCATGTAGAGAAAACAAATGCACATCTCGTGTCTTGGAGCAGTGTTCAGTGCTCTTGCCTCAGGACACAATGCTGTGAGTGTGTGGCACTGGGAGATTGAAACTTCAAAAATTTTAAAATAAAAATTACATGTGTTGATGAGGGAGAAACTTTGGGCCACAGCTCTTAGGCCTGTCTTCCCACTAAGCCCTGGGCAAGTGTTTTCAAAACACAGCTGCTTTGCGGAAGTTAGGTGAGAGTGCGCATTCCAGCCCAGCTTTCTGCTGAACTAGAACTCTGAGCATTTTTTTGAAAGAATAACAGCGTCACTGTTGGATGTTCTTCCCTTTGTTTCAGTTTGATAAAAAACATTCTTCAGGTCAATAGGGTGCTCTCAAAGTTAAACTACGTTGTTCTATTTCCAACTGTGACTCCAGTGCTCTCGGGAATAGGCCCCAGGATAAAAGATGTAGGAAAAAGCGGTAAATGAAGCCCTAGAGAACCATAATAAAATTGTAAAAAAAAACAAACCCAAACCAGTATTGCCTGTGAAAATAAGAATCAAGTATCCCTACTTAAAGTTCAAAAAGAGCTTGCTTACTTTCTAACACTCTTGTCTTCCAGATTTGTAAAATTTATCTCAGAACAGCATAAGCCTATTGCTGCTTTCTTTGTAATTAAAATTTAACAGCAGTACCACCTGTTATTCTGTATCCCGTAAAGTTTATATAGTAATAGTACCTGTTTTAAACAAAATTTCAAAGGGGATGCATCTCATGTTTTGTTTCTGCACTCATTGGACCCATTACAGTTTTTATGCTTCTAAGCCACTAGGGATGTTGTCATGTGGGTAAAATGATGTATTTCTAGAAATGTTTCCCTGCGTGACCAAATGGTTCATGTGTTTCTCAGATGTGACTTAAGAAAAATTTTCTTGATTATTCTGTCCCACCCATCTCTATTACAAAAAGCAGCCAGTGAATACTAAGATCTGCTCCAAATTATCTTGCTTCTATGCCTCTTCAACTGTGATGTGTTGAATTCCCAATGGTTTATTCAGCCATAATGTTGTTGTTGATGTTTTTTTGCAGACTGTAGGAGAATTATTATATAATTTTTTTTTTCTTATACAGAGCAAGGGAGGGCTTTGTCACCGAGAAGAGCATACAGAAAATACATAGCTGTCAAACAATGCTTGTTCTCATTTCAGAACTTAGACTTGCTGAAATAGACCCCAAGTAGTCAATACAGCAAGTAAGGCAGAATAATGCCCTTCTGGAATTATCTGAAGGATTATGAAAACTGCTGCCTTATGCCTGTGATGCACCTGCAATATTTTAGCTTTGTGTTTTAACACTCTGTGATTTTTGACCTGGATGGGGCCCCACCCAGTGATACCTCATATTTTTCAGAAACTGTGCAGCATGATTCAGGCCTCAGTGTGTTGTACTGTAGAAGTCGTCATATCTACTTAAAAAGTAGTTTTATAAGTCTTAGTGTTCTGCAAGTGGATCAGCAATTACTTTGCTGGTGATTGATGGGAGGAAGACAAGTTTTTTAAGGAAAGGCGAAATCTCTTATTGGAACATAGGATTTAAATGCATAAAGCCACATAATTTTTCAGGCACCCACACCCTTCTGGTTCAAAATAGGAGCCACAAAATTCAAATAAATTTGACTAGAACTATTGTTACGCATGGATTTGCAGTTGATTTAGTACTAACTTCTGCCAGAGAAAGGAATAATTTGGTTATCTAGAATTCTGAACTGAACAGGAAAAGGAAAATTTGAAACTCCGTTCTTTATCCATCTTTTACTTGTAAGTAATTGAGGTGTTATAATCTGTATATTAGTCGTTCGCTTTTTATTGTTAAAGTGCAGCACCTGAACTTCTGAAGCAGCTTTGATCTAATGCATTTCTGGATAACAGCTGGTAAAGTGGCCAGAGATTCATCTGATGGCTTTACATCAGAATTTTGAAGCTTAGATGCAGGCCTTTCAGTCAACTTAAGGACATTGCCATGCATGTCTTTATTTAAAAATTTATCGAAGGGGATCTTTCAGTCTTTGTGGCCTTCTTTGATTTGAAACTTGATGTGTTATACACTTGATAGCAAGATCTTTATTGATGCTATATTCTGTCTACTTAGGTTGACAAAAGCTACTGCTTTTTACTGAATTATTCACACTGAGATAGTGGAGAGATATAACAATCCTTACCCTTTCAGGTAGATCCTAGCTGAACTTGGAAACACTGGCTTGCCTTGCGTCACCCGAGAGCTTGCTTCCTAGTCAGCATTCACTACTTCAGACGTGAAAAGGAGAAGAATCCCCAGTGAAGCAACTTAGTGCAGGATTTAGGAAGTCTCCACTTCGTTCTTGTCCATGCAAAGTACACTGGAATGAGCACAATGACCCCTGCAGAGGGAGAGGTGTTTTTGTCCATCAGATGAGTGTCTTCTATTTTTAATGACTGTTTGAGTTCTAGGGCACTATGTTCAAAGGCTAACAATTAATTTTCAGTTTATGACATCCTTTACTGTGGTTTTTTTTTTTTGCTAGTTTTGGACGGAGCAAAATTTTTTTTTTCATGCTTTATACTAAAGGATACAGAAACTATATTGACCCTGCCACAATCTTAGTATGCAATGGTTCATTTGATCAGTGGCTGGCTCAAGAATAAGATATTAAAACTGTTTAATTTTATATTGGTACACTGTGAAATTTTGGTGTTCTTATTTATACATGACTTGGACCATAATTCCCGAGAGATAAAATAAACACTTTGATTTCTCTAGATATATAATTTAAAATGTGTGTTGTAAGAAGTCACCTTTTGATAAACTACTGTTATATTTTACTTCTGCAGTAGTGATGAATTTTGGGGGGTTGTTTTAAGGGTTTGCAAATGCAGAGCAGACAATAGAAAAATTTGTTACTGTAGGGTGAGGACTGTCCCCATATTGTCATAGAACTCTTAACCAACAGTGAAACTGAAGTCTGTGGCACTAATTAATAGTATTAATTGTATTGGTTTTTTTCAAGGTCACTAGCAAGTGTAGGAAAAGAAGTGAAATACAGCATTGTGTGAACTCTGGCAGAAAAAGTGGAACCATTTCACTGGAAAAATTTCTGTGAGTACTTGTAAGATCTTAAAAATGAGTCTGAATAGAAAAATGAGGTATGTTACAGGAAAACTTCAGGTGGAATATTGGAAAAAGATTATCTTATTTAGGAGAGACTTCTTGAAGCCTGGAGATTTGTTGATTTCAGTTGTTTTTTTTTTTTTTAAATCAGGAAAGCATATGAAAACACTGCCCAGAAGTCTACAAAAGGTAAGTGTTGAACTGCAGGATAGCATAGGAAAAACATCTGTGAAGTGTATATTGATTTCATAAGAAGCTGTAAATTCCTGCCTTGCTAAATTCATTCCTGTGTGTCCTTTAAATAAAGGAAGATGTAGCCTCATTGTTGGGAGAATCTCTTTGAAACATCAATATTGGTGCTGTTGGAGTTTCCCTGTGGAGTTTTGGTGAGGTTCTTGATATTTAGTGTCTAACATGAGCAGGTGTAACAAATATGGCCATGTACCCTCAACTCAGACAGCTCATATGTGCTAGCAAAGCTGTCAGTGCACCATGCTTGTTGGTGCTTCACTGGACCGGGCCAACGTTGTCAGAGGACACTGGCGAATCTTTCCGGCTTTGTCTGTCGCTCCACTGCATTCATGTAGGTGTGCTGGGAGACAGTGTTGCTGAAGTTTAAATTGCCATTTGTAAATAGAGCCAGATCAATATCCTTCAGTTTAAAGGGAGGATGTTCCTATATCCTTGGCTTTTTAATAGCTTTTGTTTTGCACAGAGAAGAGTTTGTGCCCACATGCTGTACAAGGAGGGAAGTACTGAGTTTTGCGATTTAAGTTCAATCTGCTTCCAGTTAACGCAACTGAAAATGGGCCCAGAAAGGTCGTCCTAGTCTTACTGCTGTGTTTAGATAGAATAATGCTGTTTCTTGCCTTATTTACGGGGCAGCAGGAGCCTGGATTCTGTCTTTCAGATTGTCTCTCCTGTTAAAAGTAAACAATGAAAGTGGCTGCAAAGGTAGCACTGGGCATTCTGGAATTCAAAAGTGACCACAACCTTATTTCATGGTTGTGCTTGCTTAGGCAGTTGTTCAGGCATACGCTAGTGATTTCTTTCTTTCCTTCAGCTCTTCTAGTTCAAGTAAAAGCATAACTCCCATCCCTCCCATAATTCTAGGTTTGATATTTATTCATCTATGGTTGCCTATTTCATCTCTAAGCTTCTCGGAGGAAATGCTGCCTGAAGTGAGCAAGCTTTTTCATAAAGCTCAAAACACGTGTATTCAGCTACCTGGAAACTCTGCTCTAACTAGGGGTTTCCACAGGAGAAATCAGGCACAAAAGGATAAATGTGTGGCATAAATGAGATAGGGTGGAACAATGTTGTGATGGTTTGGTGTGGAAAATTGAAGCGCTCTGTGTCTTATTCCACATAATTACTACAAAGCTTGAGGAAAAAAGAAATTGCTAATAGTTCCCTTACTGGCTGTAGTTTTCAGATCATCCTATAAAGGAAATGAAATTTCTTCATTCTGCAGATGGGAGCATGACTGAGTTGCGCAGAGCTTTTTGGCTCAGAAAACGGGCATTGGTTTATACTGACAGATATTCCTGGCTCTGTGTAACAGCAGCAAGGCTGAGCCCAGCACTTCAAACTGTCTGAGAGACCTCCCTATGGATTGATTCCAGTCCCCTCGCTGTCCTGACAGGATGCTGCTGAGACCTGAGGGTGAAACGAAACGTGCTTTTTATTTTTACTGTGGCCTAAGGAGGCTGCTGGGAAACGTTGAGGTCAGTAATCGGCTTCTCAGCCTTGTGGACACACCCAAAACTGGATCCAGTGCAGTCTGGGAACTTCCGGAAGCTTCTGCTAGACACCCCTCTTTGGGTTAAACTCAGCCCTGAGAAACCTGGACAGGAAAATGTAGGATAGGTTCATAGATTTTTTTTTTTTTAATATCTCTGTGGATTTACTAAACCAAAAGAGATTTTTTGTTTGTTTGTTTCCTCTCCCTGATGCTCCGAGGCAAATCCTTTTATTTAGGAGCTTGTCTTGCTCCTTTTTCTTCTCTTGTGCTCTGTATCCTCAAGCTGGTTTCACAGAGGATATTGAAAAAGCAGGCAGGAACCATCACAGCTGTATTAAGCAGAGCTCAGATTCAGAAAGAGCTAAGAAAGTTTTAGTGCTCTGCCTGGCAAACTACATGTGGGACTCAAAACATGAAAGTAGATAAATTACGGGCTAGTCTTTAAAACAATAATAATAAAAAATAAATAGTAAGTGTCCCATCAAAATGAGGACAGCTGGTTTCTGTTCCCAAGTTCTCAGGCCTCCTGCATTGATGCAATTTGTAGGCCCACAAAACAGCCTCTGGTTATGTGTCAGCAGTTATTACAAGGTATTCGCTACATGCTTAGATAATAATGAAGTATATTGTGTGCAATTTCAGGGTCAATTCTGACTCTTCTGCAGTTTACTGGTTTACAGGAGACGCATAATGCTTTTTAAATACATTTAAATGTGGGAATGCATTTCAAGTAGTGATTCAGAACATAACCTGTTGGCTGCAACCATAAAAGCACACAAAAAAGATTTTTGGCTTTTACTGTCGCATACCTAATGAACCAACAGAGAGAAGGCGTTCCCTTATGTAATAATTTTGGGGTTTTTAAGTTGGCAGTGCTACCTGTATGATTAGCAGGGCTATAGATAACTCTGTACAATTTTACAGGTTGCGCTTGGGCTTTAAGGCCACGTAGGGCTTAACTTTTCTCTGTCCATCCAGGTAGGGTTGTGTAAGGCTTTGTGGTCTACCTCAAAAACCACTGCACACATGACAGTGTTGTCAGGATGAGATTCTCTGCACAATGTGACTTTAACCTACTTGATGTGGTTACCTGCTTTAGAGCTAGACTTCAACACAACAGCAACAATCTCCTTCCTCCAAAAAAACCCCCCCAAAACTACCATCCAACACCAAAAAGCATAAAACCATTCAAACAAAAATGATAAAAAAACTAACCCAGCAAAACAAAACCCCAAAAAGCGCAATAAAAAAAGCAGGGTAAAATGTTTCCTCCTTTTCTCACATACAGCAAGAGCCAGGAAGGAGGATTCTAAAACATCCTATCCTGAAAACTGCACTTCATACTGCCTGGCAAAAAGCGTCTCTCTGCTGTACTTGATCAGTTTGTGTGGCTGGATTAGGTGACGTTCCCATTTCCTCTTCATGTCATTCAGCTTGTGCAGGCCATTCACGTGTCAAGTTGATCTGGGAGGTAATTCTCTAAAACGAGCCTGTCATGACAGAAGCATTGCATATATTTGCTTATTAACCAGTTCCATTCAAAAACTCGATCCAGAAACCTTTATGTCATAAATAAGATGTATGAGATAGAGGACAGTTTTCAAAAATGAACACGGGCTGCAGGATAAAGTAACTGGACTACTGAGGAGTTTTAGCAGTATTCTGGTGAGCTCTCTGTGTTCTCATAAATGAAAATTCACCTGAAATCCTGTACAAGCCTTATGGTCAGATGAACTCAGCAGGCAGAGAGGTACTGACTTCTTTAAACAGGTGTATGCTTACTGTTAAAGTACACCTCTCTACTCAAAAACGCTTAACGTATTCAAACAAGGACAGTGCGGGGTCCCATTGCTGCCGCTGTGTGGCCGCACTGCGGTACTGCAGCCCGGGTGTCGCGCGGGTGCGGTGATGCTCCCTCTCACGCAGAGCTCTGCTGTCGCCATGTGATCCACCGTGGGTACTGCAGCAAGGGCGCTGCCGCTCTTTGCGCCGCAGCGCCGGGGCACGTGCCCCGCCGGCAGCCGCTGCTGGCGCCGTCCCGTGGTAGCAGCGCGGAACTGCAGCCAGCGCCGCCCAGCTGCCGGTGTTGCCGAGGGTCTAGGGGGGACGCGCTGCTTGCGGGAGGCTGACATTTGCGTCTCCCGCCTCCCCTGCTCCATTCGCCTCCGCTCGCCTCGGTTCGTCGTGCTTCGGCTCCTCTATTCGCTCTGCTCGGCTCCTCGCTGTTACGCACGGCTTGTCTCTGAGTCATGCAGAGGCGGACCGATCTCTGCCAAATCGAATTTTGCTGAGAGGAGCCGACTGGAAGTGAAACCAGCCGAGGGTTCAAATCTAGTCGAGAGGAGATAGTTGTGCCTATGAGTTTGTCTTTATCATGACACAGCAATACAAGGTTGACCAATGTACTATAAAGTATATTTAGCGTAGAGATTATGATTCATCTTTCTTCTCTCTAGTCTGAGCAATCTTCTTCCGCAACGATCACTTGTAACTAATGTGTTTTCTTTCTGCTTAAATATGTGTTTTAGGAAAATATTCTTAACAAGGTCAGAAACAACATTTTGTCTATGATAATTTAAAGTAAAAAAAAAAAATTACTTTTTTTTTTTTGTTGTTCAGAGAATGGTTTGGGCTCGAAGGGACCTTAAAGATCATCCAGTTCCAACCCCCCTGCCATGGGTGGGGCCACCTCCCACTAGACCAGGCTGCTCAAGACTCTATCCAACCTGGCCTTGAACACCTCCACGGAGGTAGCAGCCACAACCTCCCTTGGCAACCTGTGCCAGTGTCTCACCACCCTCATTGTGAAAAATTTCTTCCTAAGGTCTAACCTAAATCCTCCCCCCTTCCAGTTATAGCCATTCCCCCTTGTCCTATCACTACCAACCCTTGTAAAAAGTCCTTCCTCAGCTTTCTTGTAGGGCCCCCTTCAGGCACGGAAAGGCTGCTATGAGGTCCCCTCAAAGCCTTCTTTTTTCCAGGCTGAACAAGCCCAACTCTCCCAGGCTGTCCTCACAGCAGAGGTTCTCCAGCCCTTTGATCATCTTCACAGATGATCGTAGGCCTCCTCTGGACCCATTTTAACAGTTTTTTAACTGTTAAAAGTAGACATCTCTGATACATTTCAGCTGTGGGTAAACATTTTCTCAATGATCTAGGGCCAGATCCAAAAATAACTTAGACTAATAAAGTTCACCTTAAATACTGAATTATGAATCTGAAAATGCCCAGCTTTCCTATGTCTATCTTCTCCTATTTATTTTCATTGTCATGTAAAAATTAACTGTTCTGTTAAATTCCCTGAGTGTTTCTTCAATAGGAACACTTGAAAGCAGCCTGCAATTGGATAATACAATTTAAGTACTAAATCAGCTCACGAGTGCCATAGATGAGCTCATGGAGGTTCCAGGTGGCAGGGCCATAATATTCAATGATTTGCTGAGGTGTCCATTCATCTTTTTCTCCATCATTGACTACCACCTGCCTGTGTTAGATGGGGACTAATGAACTGCATAGTTTATCTTAAATCACCATACACCTAGACACTCAATTCATTATTCCTCTCTTCTGGAAGTAAGAAAAATAAGGCGCGAATAACTCCTATGTAACGTGTTCTTGTCCAGTTTGATGGTAGTAATTTATAAGCAGCTGAACCACATATCCGATAATGACTTCTTAGAGCTCGTGTCTCTTTGTCTAATAACGTGCTTGAACAAAGTTATCATGTTTTAGCAGTGAAACACTTGGTATTATCCTGAGCATTAACCCAATAAGTTCCTTTGCTTCATCGGAGAATTTCTGTAATGGATCCCATTGAACGGATCTGAGCTGTTGCATAGCCATGCTTCTGCCGCTTTAATTGAATCACTGGTGGTGGGGACTCTGTTTCCATAGTCATGGCCACCCACTTTTCTTGTGCCAGTTAAGTCCTTATTGGAACATGAGTGTGTAAAGTAGATGGGTCCGTTGTCATCTGTTCATTCCCAAAAATTGACAAACAGATAACTTGTATTTTTCTAAATCAGATTTCTAAATCAGTAAGTAAAATTACAATGACTGGTCCCAACAAAACCATCATCTTTTTCTTTGCTCTTCCTACAGTATATGCTCCATGCAGAATGTTTAATTGGTCACTTTGGATTGGTATCATTGTCCCAATAGGTCAGGTTTTTTTAGGTTTACTGGACTGAAACTGCTCGCTAATACCTCAGGGGAAAGAGGAACCACAGTACATGGCCAATTTTCTAATCCAAACGGGCCTCCACATGGCCAAAAATAGGCTACCAGTTTTCCTAAAGCCACAAATTCATTTTCTCCATTCCAACTTTTTAAGGGGACAGTGGTTCCTTCGCATAAACTTATCAAAACCAAAATTTCTAAAGACATCATTACTTCACACTCTTTAGGTTGTGGTTTAGATATTGTTATTGTTAAACTTCAACAATAATAACCAACACATTAGAATAATCACAATCAGAACGACTGCGGCATAACAACATTTGGTCTTACAAATGTGGTTGCCAAATAATTATTAAAGCCAAAAATGCTATTATTTTTCTAACAAAGAGCAATTGGGCTGGAAAACAGTCCAACTCCATCCAATCCAGTGGCTCAGTTGAGGAGCAGTTCTGTGTTCTTGTTCTTCTGCTGTTTCATTGCTGTGGGAAAAACATGCTGTGACTCAGCTTGTTTTGTCTCAACGATCTCACTTCAATTAAAAAGAGAGAAAGATCCATCAGGTAAGGATTCAATGGGTCTTTCCAGATTGGCCTTGTGCCTCCCACACATATTTATTCTTGGGGAATTTTAGACTCGTTCATACCTTCCCTATATGAGGGAGATTCACTAATACTGGCTGTCCCACATGTAAAGGCATTGGATACTGTCCCAGGACTATTTGTAACTGGGGACTAATGGCATTGGCCGCTGATACAAAATCTTTCATTTCTGGACTGCCTCCTGCCGTCCATCTGTTGTTGAATACATATATTGCTGATGGAAGGCAATTTGCCCCAATGGCCTGCCCAGTTTTTGCATACCGTTTCATCAGACCATTAGTTCATTCCACCAACCTATTTGCTTGTGGGGGTACAGAACATCCATCGAATTCCTTCCTCCTTCACCCAGTCTCGCACCACCCCAGCAGTGATCTGTGACCCATCATCACTCTGGATCTCTTCCGGAGTGGGAGTGAACTAAACCACTCCTTTAGGCGTTGCACAGTATTCTGACCCATAGTAGCCTTAATGGAGGTTGCCATAGTAATGGCAAAGATTACTTCCATCCCGACTAACACGTAGTTTTTTTCTTGAGAAACATGAAGTGGGCCAACATGATCGACCTGCCAGGTATGCCAGAACCTTTTCCCATCCCTTGGGTGCAGCAGAGGTGCCCTATTTGTATGGTCAGTAGTCTGTCTTAATCTACAGTTGAGGCACGAACTAGCTATAGATTTAGCTAGGGCCATCCTAGAGATATTCCTTCCGTGTACAGGTCTTGCATACCTCAATACCCTCGCTTGGTATGTAGCCACATCAGCAACCGGTTCCATTCTCATTCATTAGTAGACACCTTAAGTGTACTAATTTTGGTGAGTTCGTCCACCCTTTTTTCTAGAAGTGCTGGGATTGTCTGTCTGTGATCATTGTTAAAGAATTTTGCCAGCCAGTGAGTAATGCTAGGTTTTGCTTTATTAATAGCTTGGAGTTGGGCCATGACCTCAGTGAATGGTAAAGACAACTAACAATCGACGATTGTATATATACCCTTAACATAACATTAGGTAATCTTCACAAACTGTCAGATCCACTTTCTTAGGTCATCTGTTCTTTGCTGTCTCGTTTCAGTTTTTCTTCAGAAGTTGCAGATTAACGTTAGGTCACAAGAGTCTCCTGTTTTCCAAACAGCCCATCCTCTGAAAACCTAAGAAAGCTCAAAAGGTTCCCCACTGTAGGCTAATGTTAAACTACATAGTCTTAACCTTGATTAAAATACTAACCTCTAGCTAATTTTTTTATATGCTATTTCCCTGTCTTAAGTTACTTGTTCTAGTCTGCATCTGGCCATTATTGATTCAGCTGGACTGTTTTTTAGGCCAGCCAGGAGGGAGGCTGTATGTAGGGCCACCTGAGCAATTTGTATAGCTTGGTAAATTTAATAAACCTAAACCTATAATTCTAAAATCCTATTTTTCTTATCAATAATGTCCTTTTACCCATCTGCTGTATAAAGGACTGGACTTTCCTATTTGTAACAACCCTTTCCAACTATCATTTCTCCATACTGGGACTTTATTAACCTTCCACTCACTGGCAGCCCACTGAGTAATCCGCTCTGTGGCTCCTTTATACGCAATATGTGAGTTAGTATATATGTACGTGGCGTTATTCTGTGCAGCTAACACAATGGCCCTCAGCGCTCCAACTTGCGTGCTGCCTTCATCCTCTATTTCACTTTGTTCCGTTTTTATATCTAAGGCTTCTGCTGTATAGTTCCATTTCCCATTCTCTCTTCTAGAAATGTATCCGTAAGCTGTACTCCTGTAATATCTGATTAATTTGTTAACTGATGGGCCTTCCAGATCGGAGATGGATAGCTTGGAGCGGCAGTGTATACTATCCGTGTATCTACAGGTTTTTGTAACTTAGATACTTTGGGTGTTCTTTCTTCAGTAAGAAGTAAATCCATTATTCCTTCTAAATATGCATGTCATTTACCAACCGTGGGTTTTTGAGCAATCTCTACAGGAGGAGGCCTTCCCTGTTTTACCATATCTAAGATTCTAAAGGGACCACAGACGATCATTTTCTGTGAAGATCGTATGTGTTCCGACCACTGGAGGCCTTTTACCACTGACAAAAGCCCCTTTTCTAAATCAGAACACCAACGCTCAGCATCTGTAAAAGACTTAGAATAAAACCCCAAAGGTCACGGGTGTCCCTGGAGTCCTTTTTGCCAAAGGTTACAATGGGATCTATATCCAATAAATCCCCACTCAACTTGTAGTGGGTCAACAGGGTGTATAGGGACAACTTGTTGGAATATTCGCAGCTCAGCAACAGAAGGTTGCAAAGCTTGTTCGTGCAATTTCTTCCACTCCCATTGCGCTCCCCTTCATGGCAGGCTATACAATGTTCCAGCAACGGTGGAAAACCCTGGAATATATTTCCGGAAGTACCTGAGGGTTACTAAAACTTTCTGCAGTTCCTTTAGAGAGCCTGGGGCTTGGTTATCCTTTATTTCTTTCAGTGTATCCAACAGGAGAGATATAGTACTCTGGATCCGTTCTGTTACTAAAAATTTCACTTCTTGTGCCAGCTCTTGTATTTTTGAGGGAGAGATTTCCAGTCCAAGTATTGTAATTTAGCCGTTACCTTTGTCATTTGCTCTTGAACAGATTCTCGCGTACTCCCTGATATTAATGTCATCGATAAATTGGTAAATTGTTATTCCTAGAATTACACATAATTGGGCTAATATTTTTGTAAGGACATTATGAGCTATCGTAGGTGAATATGTATAGCCCTGCAGTAGTCAGTTAAAAGTACACTGAAAGTCCTTAAATGTAAATGCAAATTGCTTTTTATCCTTGTCGTGGAGAGGAACTGTATAAAACCATATTTTTACATCTGTGACTGCTATCCAACTAAAGTTTTGACTTTGAATCTGACTAATCACATCAGCAATACTTGGGACAGCGGCTGTAAGAGACTCAGTATCAGCATTTAGCTTCCCAGAATCTACTGTTAGCTTCGAGGTCCCGTGGGTTTTTTTTCTCCAGCCAAACAAAGGAGTTACAGGGTGAATGTATTTGGCATATTATTTTCTGGGATTCTGGATCTGCGATTACTTCACTAACACCTGCTAATGCTGCTGCAGGTAAAGGCTACTCTTTCACATTACTGACTCTTTAAAAAGTAATTTGAAGACTGTTTCTAATAATCTAATTTGTGCTTGTAGTTTTGCAGGCTGATGAGAAAAACTCCATATTGTTCCATCAGGTAGTTGCCAAGACTGCCCCTTTAATAGATCGAACCCCAACCTTTTCCAGCCAGATGAATCTATGATTCTAATATTCATTTTGATTAAGTCCAAGATTAAAAATTGTGCCACAGGAGCTCACACACCTCCTGGGAGGGTTATTTTAGTAAACATGGTGGGGCAATCCTTTTTTCCACCCTCTATTCCAGAAAATTTAATCGCTGGATTTCCTGGTTTAATCCAAATAAATCTGCAGTATGGGCGGACATCTGGGCCCCAGTGTCTATTAAAAATTCCAAACACAGTAGTCCCTGGCCAACTAGTAAAACAATAGTAGGTGAAACATGATCAGGAAGCCATCAGATATTCATTACCTGGGTGCAAGGGTGGCTCAACACCATTCCCGGAGCCTCTCGTTTTTTGATGTAGCTTCTTTGAGCCAGTTGAGATCTCGTTCGGTTGGTACTGGCAGTGGAGCTGGTGGAGCACTTGGGGAAAGGGGACCAAACCTTTCCTTTTTGCTCACTAATTCCACTAATGGTTGTGAATTTGGTGTAAATACCCCATATGACATTTTTTTTTCAGATTCCTAATTCTAGCGCCCTTTTCCACAACGTGTTTCATTTGGAATGAAAGGTGGTTCTGTTAGGGATCCTTCTTCCTGCACTTTGATCCCTTTTCACCCATTCACAGCTTTGAACAAAACAGACGCTTTTACTGCTCTTAGAGTTAACAGGGTCTCTAGGGCTTCGGTTTGTAAAGTCCACCCCATGCGTCTCCTGTAACTGATCGTATCTTAGACTGTGTCCAGGTATAGAGTCCACCCACCTGGGCTCATCCGGTCCTTAACTTGTCTCAAATGGAGGCTATGAATGTTTTTAGACTATCTGGTAGTCCTCAAAGCAATAGGTTGAATTGGTCAAGGTGCACAGGAGCCATAGTGGGAGATTCAGCTACTCTCCCTGCATTGTGTATGGCCTGTATATATGCAGCCTTTTGTTAGGCTGCTAAATCTGAAAGCCCAGCAGTTTTAAGTGCCACAGGTTCCCCTTTTTCTTATGGGTTTAATCCCGAAGCCCAGTGTGCTCCTTGTACAGTTACAGAGAGAGCCCAGTCATCTGGCATTGGGGCTAAAAGGACTCCAGGACCAAAATACCCTGCTGCCTCAGCTCAATTTAACAGAACTCAGCCCCTCCGGTCAAAGATACTCACCATAAACATTCTACTTACGATTCTGAGGGCTACCACGAATATTCCTCTTGGATCTTGGCTAGTTCTGAGGCGTGACAGGACAGGGTGCAGGTGGTCACAGTACAGGTATTCTTGGGCTCTTCTGTCTCTTCCATTTTAATCGGAGGTCAGAGGCGAGCTTTTCCCTGATTCTCGGGGAGAGGGTCTGGGTCTAAAGGACATTCCTCTCTACTAGAGTCCCAGGTATCACCATCCCATCCCATATCTCAGGATCGCAAGACAGGACTGATTTCTGAATATTTGCATCATTCCTTGTAAGAGATATTTGGGTTTACAGCAAATCTAGTTTATCCTGGCATTGTGCCGCTCGAGCCTCATCATCCTCCATCGAGCCTGTACTCCTCCCTCTCTTGTTTCACCTCTTCCAGTTCTCATGGACCCATTCCCCTGTGTCTGCTCTACAGCATTTGGTGTGATGTATGGTCATCAAGGGTGAGAGCAGTAGTGCAATCTCAGATATTTCTGCATATTTCAATACTGTCTAATTATTTTAATCATCAGCAGTATTTTTTTCATAATTTTATTAAAGTTGTAGCTTTAGTTTTCACACTGCAAGGCTTTTTCCTCTTATTTACATTTCTGCTTCACCTTGGGGTGAGGCAAAGTGAACTTGGGAGCCCAGCTGCACAGCTTTAGCTACTAAAATTAGCTAGGTCCGAGCTAAACAGTGACAATAGACAAAGTCATAACAGAAAAACTCATACCATTATCTCTGGTAAAGGTCCACTTCTCCATTCAGTGTTTTTTTTGATGTAAATGTAAGGCAGATTCAATAACTTAGAACTGCTCCTATTTATCCTTTTGTAGGGGTTTGCCCCACCCCATTCCCAGGTGATGGGTGGGAAGGCCTGGGGGTTTATAAGCCACATGCCTTTCATGAGGATCTCATTCAGCTTCTGGTCTCCCTTGAGATTAGTGTTCTACTGTTCTTTCAGTTCACTGCAACTTTTTGAGCAGGCCAAGCTATCTGTTTGTTTGTTTGTTTTGGGTTTTTTTTTCTGTCCTTGTTTTTTTTTTTTTTTTAATTTTAGAGAAGCATAAATGTCTGTTGGAGGTAAGAGCTTTGTGGTGAGTCAAGGCTAAGCAGTGTATGTATTAAGTATATTTGCTGTCTGCAGGTAGTGCTTGTTTGTTTTCAGGTCAGTAATTTTGTTTGGGATGTCTGGAGGTGACAGCATATTTTCATAGCTTCCATTTTTATTTATTTTATTCTAGATGCTTTTTCTTTGCCTGTTTTTTCTGTTTACGGGATAACCCATTGCCGTTCCTCTTTACCTGTGGAATGACACATTGTTCCTAAAGGCTTTACGATTTGTAACAGGTGCCTTCTAGGTTAAAGCAATCTGAAATCTGCTTACTTTGCCAGTCTGTAGGAGGTTCTGGAGTCTGTGGAATGACAGAAAGTAAGAGGGGCTGGTAGAACACAGGGAAGGGCTCAGGAGGAGCAGCGACACGGAAAGGTCAGGGGATGCAGATAGAGGGCAGGAACTGTCAGGAAGGAACAGCGTTCCTTCTTTGACAACCCATGAATAGAGGAGAACTTTCTAATGTTTTGGGACTGGGGGATGGTTGAGGAATGGGAGGTGGGTTCATCAGTCTATTGAGGATGACTTTAGGTCTCTGGCTCTTTGAAAGCTGAGTTGAGGAACCAGGGATGGCGTGGGGCTTCGTGAAGGAGAGAAGGTTGGGAATGGCGGAGAGAGGTTTTAAAGACAGCATAGGGGAGAGGGATGTGCAGGAAGAGTCCCCTCGGGGCAGATATAGGGAAGAGGGTGCTCCTTGGCACAATGCTAGCACATGCCGGGCAGACCAGTTCCAGCCTGTCTGTCACTGTGTGGTCTGTCTGTCTCCTGTGTCTTAGAGCTTTCTTGGGCCTTCATATTGTCTTTGTGCTCAAGAAGTACTGCACATTCCTTGGGTAAAATCCCTAGGGTCTCAGATGCCTCAGTGGCACAGAGCCACTTGAGCTTCTTCTCTTGCATCATGGGCTTAAAGCACAGATCATTCTCATGTCTTAAATTTTTATGGTTGGTCATCTCTTGTGGCACAATGGTGGTCTGTGCCAGCAGCTCTGCTCTCCAGTCATTAGTCTTAGTAGACAGGAATTTCTTCCCTGCGTTATCTCAGTTTTAGGTCTTGAAGATAGGCTTCTCATGCCTACGTCATCTCAGTTTTGATAGTTTCTTGTTAACAAGGTATTGCCCTATTACCCTTTTCTCTTTGTGGCCTTGCTACAGAGCCTGCTCACCTCACCCTTGTGACCCTGCAGATCATCTTGCTGGACCACGTCTCTAGTCTGGGAGTCATTCTTATCACTGAGAATTTTCTCTCATCATTTCAGTTGTATTAATCGTAGCATTCTGTCCAGTGTTTGTGTCTGTGGCTTGGAGCTGCTCTGCCTGGCAATGTAGAATCAGGGTGGAAGAGCAGTAAGAGTACGTAGTCGATATGTTGATACGCCCAGGCTGTTTAGGCAAAGGTTGCGCAGCCATCTCTCATTGAGTATCCCCGGCAGGTTCTGTGTGTAGTCATTTCAACAGTATTCTATGGGGATGATTCGAGCCACTTAAGAGGGGCTGCCAAGTGGTAGGAAGAAGGTTGACTATCATACGTGTTAAGACTTGTGTGTGGCTTAAATATGGCCCTATTTTTTTTGCTGGCTGTAATTGGACTCTGGACGGATTTCTAAATGGGAGCAAGATCATAGGAATTGTTGTTATTGATCACCATCTGGTTAACTTAATCAATATTCTTTGAGATGCAGAGAGATGAGCTGGACACCAAAGGGTGACGATAGAAGAGAGCGAAGCAGCAAGAAGGTGACTTAGCCTGTGGTGTCAGTAGGAAGCTGTGATTGGTTGCCATATGGGTAGCTTATTGGTTGAGGTTTTCATTTTGAAGGCGTGAAGCAAAATGAAATATTGAAACCAGAGCTGAATCAAGCAAGGACAGCAATGGTGAGTGGGCTGAAGGAGCAGTTTGCTCAGGAGTTGCATTGCCTGCAAAGCTATGAGCATCCCTTGCTGTTTGTGTATTACATGTGATGTGTAAGTCTCAACATGGCAGCTTGATGTGATGGAGGCCAAGAGGGTGAGCAGTCAAAGTAAAGGACCAGGAGGTGGAGAATCCCTGTGGGTAACTTGTGCTTTTGGGTACTATCTGAACATGTGTCTTTTGCTTAGTTTAATTGCAGGTGCTGTACTCAACCTTGGAGAGGTGAAGCTTCATGCCTACAAGAAGTCTGAGAAGGTGAGGAGATTGTTGGCAAGGCGGGTGTCTTAAGAGCAAAGCATTATTCAGCAACTCAGTTGAGCTTTTACCTTTGGTTTTGTAGGTGCTGTGCATTGCTGCCTTTGGAACGGGAGGAGTATTTGATGTGAGTCAGGCAGTAGCGAGAGAGAGAAAGGGATTGATTTCTCACAATCACAACAGTAATTTTGTGTCTTTTGGTACCTTAGTTGCCCCAGGTGATCATGACTGCAGCATCTGACATTGGAGTTGGCTTGGAGCAGGTGAGCAGAAGGCCAAGGCAGCTTTGCAGAGGAAGGTGTTGTGCAAGACGCTGATGTTGACCAGTGCAATTCTGACTGTCAGTAGCATTTTAGTTTCTGTTTGGTTTTCTTGCAGGTGTTGAAGAGGAACTTGGTGACTGCAGAATCCTCTCAGACAGCCGATTCGAGCTGAGCTTCTGCTGAGGATGGTTTCAGACCCTCAGACCTCTGAAAGCTAAGTTGAGGGACCAGGGTTGGGATGGGGCTGGGAAGAGGGGAAAGGGTTCAGAATAGAAGGGAAGGATTTAAAAGCAATATAGGGGAGAGGTATGTGCAGGAAGAGTACCCTTGGGGCAGATACTGGGATACTGGGAGGGGTTTGATTTTTTTTTTTTTTTTTTTTTTTTTCAGTCCAATGCTAGCATATGCCAGGCAGGGCAGTTCCAACCTGTGTCTGTGTGGTTTATGTAGTCTGTTTCTGTGTTTTGTACCGTTATTGGGTCTCGACCTCTTCTTTGCTTTAAAGGCATGCAGCATATGCCTTGAACACAATCTTTAGGGTTTCAAATGCTTCTACTCATCACGCAGTGCAAACTGGGCACTGCTTTTTCTTGCACGGCAATCTTAAAGCGAGGATCGACCTCATCTCTTGGAAGATTCAGATCATTCATTGTTTGCAGTGACATCGCAGCCCACATCAGCATTATTGATTGGTCATCCGTTTCTTGGATCCTTATTCTAGGATTTTTTTCCCTGCACCCTCCAAGTCTTTAGGTCTTTAAATGGGGCTTCTTGCACGTGCATCCTCCCAGTTGTGGCCACATCTCTTTGTAACAGGCCACAGCCTTCCACTCTTCCAGGGCTGCTGTAGATTGTTCTTTGCAGCCCCCTGGGCCTTCCTGCTCGATGGCATCTATGGCTGGGGAGTCATTGTTCTTACAGAGTTTCTTTTGCCTCTGGATGTTGTGTCACCGGTTTCTTATACAGTGTTGGTCCGTGCATGTTTGTGTGTGGTTGGAGCTCCTCTGCCTGTGGTACAGAACTGATAAAATCGTCTAGAAGAATAACAGTAAAATTCTATGGTTTGTGTGTTGATAAGCCCAGGCCTTGTAGGAACAGTCTGTAAGGTGCATGGCAGATAAAAGAGCCAAATTAACGCTAGGCCATGGGAGTCACTTAGGGCTACACAGACACAGAGTATAAACAAAACATCCTGTGATAAACAACTTGAGTGAAGGGGAGCAGTTTAAATTGCAACAGTGTCACATTCGGTAGGTATGGGGCTTAGAGTGTGGGTTTGTTGGGGTTTTATTCAGCCTGGCTATAGTGTAAAATAGATGTTGCCTTCATTTTCCGAAGGCTCGACCTGGTTCAGGAATGGTACGGCGGCCCCACCCGGCCACTTGGGCCATCAGCTCACAGACACCGGTGTGGTGGATGGTTAAAGGCAAAAGGTCTTCCGGTCGCCGGACCCTAGCTACCAACAAATAGAGAAGGTATTCGTAAATGGAAACAAGATGTCTCGAATTGTTCAGCTCTCACTCAGCATCAGGTGACTTGTTTGAGGTTGTACTTTTCAGATGCAGAGGAATGAGCTGTGCCCCAAAGGCTGGTGATGGAGAGGTGAGAATAGCACACCAGCCAGGTGGGTTGGATGTGGTGTGGCAGATTAATTCAACCAGTAGCATGAAAAGGAGGTTTAGTGCTTTTTTTAATTATTTTCTAACTTTGAAGGCGCAGAGCAAGGAGCACAGTGGAACGCTGGGCTGGAGCAAACTCGAACAAGGAGAGCAACGGTAAGTTACCTGAAGCAGCGGTTATTGTTCAGGTGATCAGTTCTCAGTGAAGATAAACACCTATTTGCTCTTAACTCTAAGAGTAGTAAAAGGGTCTGTTTTGTTCAAAGCTGTGAATGGGTGAAAAAGGATCAAAGTGCAGGAAGAAGGATCCCTAACAGACCCACCTTTCATCCCAAATGAAATGAGTTGTGGAAAAGGGTGCTAGAATTAGGAATCTGAAAAAAACCCTGTCGTATGGGGTATCGACACCAAATTCACAACAATTAGTGGAATTAGTGAGTCTGAAGGAAAGGTTTGGTCCTCTTTTCCCAAGTGCTCCACGGCCAGTACCAACTGAACGAGATCTCAACTGGCTCAAAGAAGCTACGTCAAAAATGAGAGACCCCAGGAATGGTGTTGAGCCACCCTTGCACCCAGGTAATGAATATCTGATGGCTTCCTGATCGTGTTTCACCTACTATTGTTTTACTAGTCAGCAAGCGACAACTGTGTTTGGAATTTTTAATACACACTGGGGCCCAGATGTCCAGTTGCAGTGCAACTTTGACTTGCGAGCACAGGTTTTGATTTGTGTTTAATTTTCTTGCAGGCGGTGCAGAGGAAGCCGGTGAACGTGGGGTCGTTCCAGTCGGCCATTGCCATTTGAGCGTTTCTGCCAGGGATGCCTTCAGGTCCTCGGCGCTCTGAAACCTAACTGGAGGGACCAGGGATGGCCTGGAGCTGGGAAGAGGGCTAAAGTTTGGGAGGGCTGGGGAGGGTTTCTAGCATAGAGGAGAGGGCTGTGAGGGAATTGTCCCCTTTGGGCAGGTCAAGGCAGAGAGGATTACTTCTCAACCCAAATGCTAGCACATGCCGGGCAGGGCAGTTCCAGCCTGTGTCTGTGTCATTGTGTGGTTTATATTGTCTGTGTGCTTTATCTCAGACCTTCTTTGGGTCTCAATCTCCTCTTTGCTATTGAGGCAAGCAGCATACGCCTTGTGCTCCACCTCTATCGTCTCAAATGCCTGTACCCATCGCAGAGTGCTATTGTGGCACTGCTTTTCTTGCAAGGCAATCTTAAAAGGGTGGATCGCCCTCATCCCTTGGAAGATTCTGTTCATTCATCATTTGCGGTGGCATCGTGGCCCACGTCAGCATCCCTGATGATAGGTCATCCATTTTCTTGGATCCCTGTTCTGGGATTTTTTTCCCTGCATCTGCTAAGTCTTTAGGCCTTTAAGTGGGGCTTCTTGCACGCGCATCCTCCCAGTTGCGGCCACATCTCTTTGTAACGGGCCAGGGTCTTGCACTCTTCCAGGGATGGTGCAGAATCTTCTTCACAGCCCCGAGGTCCTTCCTGCCCGGTGTCATCTCTGGCCTGGGAGTCATTCTTCTTACGGTGTTTCATTTGCCTCTGGTCCTCGCATCATTGGTCGTGTGTGCGGTGTTTGTTCGTGCATGTTTGCGGGTTGTTGGAGGTGCTCATCAACAGCAGCAAGGTGGGTCGGTGTTGTTGTCTATAGGAATGTGTGACCGGTGTTTAAATGACTAGATAATGGTTACATTATTTCACTTTCAAGGTGCAGAGGAAGTAGCACAGCGGAATGCGGGTGCTGGAGCCAACTTGAGCAAGGAGATGAACGGTAAGTTACCTCAAGCAGAGGTTATTGTTCAGGTGACGAGTTATCGGTGAAGATAGAAACACCTGTTTGCTTTCTGTATTACAGGCGGTGTGCAAGCCTCAATATGTGAGCGTGAGACGACAGAGGCCAAACGGGTGAGAAGTCAAGGTCATGGAGGGCGGAATAGGAATCGGTGCGGGCCACGTGTGCATTTGGGTAGAATCTGAGCATGTGTTGTCTTCGTTGTATTTTGCAGGTGCCGCACGCCGCCTCCGAGGGGCACAGCCACGGGACAACACGCGGTCCGAGAAGGTGACGAGGCTGTTTGAGCTATGCTATGCCATGTAATGTAAGGGTATGCCACGCTACGCTGCGCCACGGTACGCCATGCTATGCTATGCCATGTAATGTAAGGGTATGCCACGCCATGCCAAGTGATGCTGGGCCACGGTACGCTATGCCATGTAATGTAAAGGTATGCCATGCCACGGTACGCCACGGTATGCCCTGCCCCGCCAAGTGATGCCACGGTGTGCCATGCCACACCACGCCTAGTGATGCCACGGTACGCCACGCCACGTGATGCCGCGCAATGTACGCCACGCCAAGTGATGCCACGCTGTGCCACACCAAGTGATGCCATGCCACGCCTGAATTTAGGCCCCACTTAAACGCGAATTTATTTGATTTTTTGGAGAGCATTTTTATTTATATGGTGACTGTTACAAGTAGTTTTATGTAGAGAGCACTGTGTGAAAAACAATCAGTAGTGAGCCCTTGCAGAGGAATTGGAGTTGTTCATATAGGGTGAATGAATCTGGTTCAGAACATTGCTTTTTGGTCAAGTAAGCAAAATAAAAGCTGAATTATGCTCTTCCTCACCAAGCTGTGAGCTGATATGTGTTCCATTATGACGTTTCCAATGGTGTATTTTCACTTTAGGAAAACAGATAATTTAGTGCGCACTTAAATCCAAATACTTTCCTGAGCTGGTTTTCTGATAGTACTCTCAGAATAAAAGTCTGAGTAATTTATTTACGGTTTTCAGCCTTTCTGCTTTATATATCTCATTACATGAAATTTCAGAGTATGATGCAGAACAAACTTGCTGCAATTATACAGTACCTATGGTTCAGCTGTAACTTGGTCTTTACCATCTTGAGAAGTCATCCCAAAATCGTCATGTGTGGCTTGGCACAGTTTAATACACTTGGCAAAGTAAACAAAACAGTTGCATTCATATCATACAATCATTTAGATGGAAAAGACCTTTGAGATCAAGTTCAACAGGACCTGTCTACTACTGAACCGTACTCCTGAGTGCTTCATTTACCCATATTTTAAATACCTCCAGGGCTGATGACTCAACCACTTCCCTGGACAGCCTCTTCCAGTGCCTGACAACTATTTCAGTGAAGACATTTTTCCTGGTATCTAATCTGAACCTCCCGTGGTGCAACTTGAGGCCATTTATTCTCATCTTGTAACCTGCCACTTGGGAAAAGAGTCCGCCTCACTTCAACCTCCTTTGAGGCAGTTGTAGATAGTGATAAGATCTCTCCTCAGCCTCCTTTTCTCCAGGCTAGACAACCCCAGTTCCCTCAGCTGCCTCTCCTAAGACTTGTTCTCCAGCCCTTTCACCAGCCTCGTTGCTCTTCTCTGGACATGCCCCAGCCCCTCAATGACCTTCTTGTAGTGAGGGGCCCAAAACTGAACCCAGTCCTCGAGGTGAGGCCTCACCAGTGCTGAGTGCAGGGGCAAAATCGCTCCCCTGGTCTTGCTGGCCATGCTGTTTCTGATACAGGCCAAGATGTCATTGGCCTTCTTGGCCACCTGGGCTGCTGCTGGCTCACGTTCAGTGGCTGTCAACCAACACCCCAAGGTCCTTCTCTGCCAGGCAGCGTTCCTTGTCATTTGCTCTTGAACAGATTCTCGCATACTCCCTGATATTAATGTCATCGGTAAATTGTTATTCCTAAAATTACATGTAATTGGGCTAATATTTTTGTAAGGGCATTATGAGCTATCGTAGGTGAATGTATACAGCCCTGCAGTAGTCAGTTAAAGGTACATTGAAAGTCCTTAAATGGAAATGCAAATTGTTTTTTATCCTTGTTGTGGAGAGGAACTGTAAAAAAACCATATTTTTACATCTTTGGCTGCTTTCCAACTAAAGTTGTGACTTTGAATCTGACTAATCATGTCAGCAATGCTTGGGACAGCGGCTGTAAGAGACTCAGTATCAGCATTTAGCTTCCCAGAATCTACTGTTAGCTTCCAGGTCCCATTGGGTTTTTTCTCCAGCCAAACAAAGGAGTTACAGGGTGAATGTGTTTGGGATATTATTTTCTGGGATTCTGGATCTGCGATTACTTCACCAACACCTGCTAATGCTGCTGCAGGTAAAGGCTACTGTTTCACATTACTGATTCTTTAGAAAGTAATTTGAAGACTGTTTCTAATAATCTAATTTGTGCTTGTAGTTTTGCAGGCTGATAAGCAAAACTCCAATATTGTTCCATCAGGTAGTTGCCAAGACTGCCCCTTTAATAGATCGAAACCTAACCTTTTCCAGTCAGATGAATCTATGATTCTAATGTTCATTTTTATTAAGTCCAAGACTAAAAATTGTGCCACGGGAGCTCACACGCCTCCTGGGAGGGTTATTTTAGTAACTACAGTGGGGCAATCCTTTTTTCCACCCTCTATTCCAGAAAATTTAATCACTGGATTTCCTGGTTTAATCCAAATAAAGCTGCAGCACGGGTGGACATCTGGGCTCCAGTGTGTATTAAAAATTCCAAACACAGTTGTCACTTGCTGACTAGTAAAACAATAGTAGGTGAAACGATCAGGAAGCCATCAGATATTCATTACCTGGGTGCAAGGGTGGCTCAACACCATTCCCGGAGCCTCTCATTTTTTGATGTAGCTTCTTTGAGCCAGTTGAGATCTCGTTCGGTTGGTACTGGCAGTGGAGCTGGTGGAGCACTTGGGGAAAGGGGACCAAACCTTTCCTTTTGGCTCACTAATTCCACTAATTGTTGTGAATTTGGTATCAATACCCCATATGACAGGTTTTTTTCATATTCCTAATTCTAGTGCCCTTTTCCGCAACGCATTTCATTTGGAATGAAAGGTGGGTCTGTTAGGGATCATTCTTCCTGCACTTTGATCCTTTTTCACCCATTCACAGCTTTGAACAAAACAGACCCTTTTACTGCTCTTAGAGTTAACAGGGTCTCTAGAGCTTCGCTCTTGTAAAGTTCACCCCATGCATCTCCTGTAACTGTTTGTATCTTAGACTGTGTCCAGGAATAGAGTCCACCCACCTGGGCTCATCCGGTGCTTAACTTGTCTCAAACAGAGGCTGTGAATGTTTTTAGACTATCTGGTAATCCTCAAAGCAATAGGGTGAATCGGTCAGGGTGCACAGGAGCCATAGTGGGCCATCCATAAGAAGGGCCGTAAGGATGATCCAGGTAATTACAGACCTGTCAGCCTGACCTCGGTCCCAGGTAAAATCATGGAGAAGATAATCCTGGGTGAAATCATGCTCCATCTGCAGAACGGTCAAGAAATCAGGCCCAGCCAGCATGGATTTAGGAGGGGTAGGTCCTGCCTGACCAACCTGATCTCCTTTTATGACCATGTGACTCGCCTGGTGGATGAGAGGAAGGCTGTGGATGTGGTATACCTGGACTTCAGTAAGGCCTTTGACACTGTCCCCCACAGTAGACTCCTAGGGAAGCTGGCAGCCCGTGGCCTAGATGGGAGCACTTTGTGCTGGGTTAGGAATTGGCTGGATGGCCGAGCCCAAAGAGTGATGGTGAATGGTGTTTCATCCAGTTGGCAGCCGGTCACTAGTGGTGTCCCCCAGGGATCGGTATTGGGTCCCGTCCTGTTTAATATCTTTATTGATGATTTGGATGAGGGGATTGAGTCCATCATCAGCAAATTTGCAGATGATACCAAGCTGGGAGGAAGGGTTGATCTGTTAGAGGGTAGGATGGCCCTACAGAGGGACCTGGACAGATTGGAGAGCTGGGCCGATTCTAACGGGATGATGTTTAATAAGTCCAAATGTCGGGTACTTCATTTTGGACACAACAATCCCATGCAGAGCTACAGACTGGGGACAGAGTGGCTAGAGAGTAGTCAGGCAGAAAAGGACCTGGGAGTGCTGGTGGACAGGAAGCTCAACATGAGCCAGCAGTGTGCCCAGGTGGCCAAGAAGGCCAATGGCATCCTGGCCTGCATCAGGAATAGTGCAGTAAGCAGGACCAGAGAAGTTATCATCCCCCTGTACTCGGCACTGGTCAGGCCTCACCTTGAATATTGTGTCCAGTTCTGGGCACCCCAATTTGGGAAAGATGTTAGGATACTGGAATGTGTTCAGAGGAGGGCAACGAAGATGGTGAGGGGGCTGGAGCACAAGCCCTATGAGGAGCGACTGAGGGAATTGGGGCTGTTTAGCCTGGAGTAGAGGAGGCTCAGGGGAGACCTCAATTGCTCTCTATAACTACCTAAAAGGAGGTTGTAGTCGGGCAGGGGTTGGTCTCTTCTCTCAGGTGACCAGTGGCAGAACCAGAGGGCATGGACTTAAGCTTCGTCAGGGAAAGTTTAGACTTGATATGAGGAAAAAATTCTTCACTGAAAGGGTGATTGGCCATTGGAATGGGCTGCCCAGGGAGGTGGTGGAGTCACCGACCCTGGAGGTGTTTAAAGGGAGACTGGATGAGGTACTGAGTGCCATGGTTTAGATGATGGTTGGTGTTAGTGTTGGTGTTAGTGTTAGGTTATAGGTTGGACTTGATGATCTCAGAGGTCCTTTCCAACCTTGTGATACTGTGATAGTGGGAGATTCAACTACTCTCCCTGCATCGTGTATGGCCTGTATATATGCAGCCTTTTGTTAGGCTATTAAATCTGAAAGCCCAGCAGTTTTAAGCACCAAAGGTTCCCCTTTTTCTTATGCGTTTAATCCCGAAACCCCGTGTGCTCCTTGTATAGTTACAGAGAGAGCCCAGTCATCTGGCATGGGGGCTAAAAAGACTCCAGGACCATAGTACCCTTCTGCCTCAGCTGAATTTAACAGAACTCAGTCCCCTCCTGCCAAAGATATTCACCATAAATATTCTACTTACGATTCTGAGTGCTGCCACGAATATTCCTCTTGGATCTTGGCTAGTTCTGAGGCATGACAGGGCAACGTGCGGATGGTCACTGTACAGGTATTCTCAGGCTCTTCTGTCTCTTCCATTTTAATCGGAGGTCAGAGGCGAGATTTTCCCCGATTCTTGGGGAGAGGGTCTGGGTCTAAAGGACATTCGTCTCCACTAATGTCCCAGGTATCACCATCCCATATCTCGGGATCGCAACACAGGACAAATTTCTGAATATTTGCATCATTCTTTGTAAGAAGTATTTGGGTTTACAGCAAATCTAGTTTATCCTGGCATTGTGCCACTCGAGCCTCATCATCCACTAACGTGGATTCATACTCCTCCCTCTCTTGTTTCACCTCTTCCAGTTCTCATGGACCCATTCCCCTGTGTCTGCCCTACAGCATTTGGTGTGATGTATGGTCATCAAGAGTGAGAGCAGTAGTGCAATCTCAGATACTCATACATATTTCAATACTGTCTAATTATTTTAATCCTTATCACTATTATTTTCATAATTTCATTAAAGTTGCAGCTTTAGTTTTCACATTGCAAGCCTTTTCCCTCTTATTTACATTTCTGCTTCACCTTGGGAGCCCAGCTGCACAGCTTTAGCTACTAAAATTAGCTAGGTCAGAGCTAAACTGTGACAATAGACAAAGTTGTAATAGAAAAACTCATACCATTACCTCTGGTAAAGGCCCACTTCTCATTTCAGTGTTCTTCTTGATGTAAATGTAAGGTAGATTCAATAACTTAGAACTGCCCCTATTTATCCTTTTGTGGGAGTTTGCCCCACCCCATTCCCAGGTGATGGTGGGAAGGCCTGGGGGTTTATAAGCCACATGCCTTCCATCAGGAGATCATTCAGCTTCTGGTCTCCCTTGAGATTAGTGTTCTGCTGTTCTTTCAGTTCACTGCAACTTTTTGAGCAGGCCAAGCTATCTGTTTGTTTGTTGTGCTTAGGAATTTTTCTGTTTTTTTTTTTTTTTTAACTGGAGCCAACTCGAGCAAGGAGAGCAACGGTGGGTTACCTGAAGCAGCAGTTATTGTTCAGGTGATGAGTTCTCAGTGAAGATAGGAACACCTGTTTGCTTTCTGTATTACAAGTGGTGTGCAAGCCTCAGCATGCCAACGTGAGATGATGGAGGCCGAGTGGGTGAGAAATCAAGGTAACAGCAGGTGAAACAGGAATCGGTGCGGGCCACGTGTGCTTTTGGATAGAATCTGAGCATGTGTCGTCTTCGTTGTATTTTGCAGGTGCCGCATGCCGCCTCCGAGGGGCACAGCCACGGGACAGCACGCGGTCCGAGAAGGTGAGGAGGCTGTTGTTTGAGCCGCTGCCTAAGAGTGATGCAGTAACTCAGTTGAGCGCTTACATTTTGTTTTGCAGGTGCCATTTGGGCCACCTTTGGAATGGGAAGAGCCTTTGAGGTGAGCCGGGCAGTAGTGAGAGTGAGCACGGGACTGATTTCTCACAATTGCCAAGGTAATTTGGTGTCTTTTGTTACTTTAGGTGCCCCAGGAGACAACGGCCGCAGCGTTTGATGTCTGGATGGGCAAGGAGCAGGCGAGTAGAAGGCCGTGGCAGTTCTGCTGGGAGGATGTGCCTTGTAGAAGATGTTGGCACAGAGCAGCGCAACTTTGACTTGTGAGCATAGGTTTTGATTTGTTTGGTTTTCTTGCAGACAGTGCGGAGGAAGCCGGTGACTGCGGGGTCGTTCCGGTCAGCCGTTGCCATTTGAGTGTTTCTGCAAGAGACGTCTTCAGGTCCTCGGCCCTCTGAAAGCTAAGTGGAGGGACCAGGGCTGGCCTGGCGCTGGGAAGAGGGCTGTAGGTTGGGAGGGGCGGGGAGGGTTTCTAGCATTGAGGAGAGGGCTGTGTGGGAGTTGTCCCCTTTAGGCAGGTGAAGGCAGAGAGGATTACTTCTCGACCCAACGCTAGCACGTGCCGGGCAGGGCAGTTCCAGCCTGCGTCTGTGTCATTGTGTGGTTTATGTTGTCTGCGTGCTTTGTCTCGGATCTTTCTTAGGTCTCGATCTCCTCTTTGCTATCGAGGCAAGCGGTACGCGCCTTGGCCTCCACCTCTATCGTCTCAAATGCCTGTACCCATCGCACAGTGCTATTGTGGCACTGCTTTTCTTGCACGGCAATCTTAAAAGCGAGGATCGTCCTTATCTCTTGGAAGATTCTGGTCATTCATCATTTGCGGTGGCATCGCAGCCCGCGTCAGTATCCCAGATGATCGGTCATCCGCTTTCTTGGATCCCTGTGGTGGGATTTTTTTCCTGCATCCACTAAGTCTTCAGGCCTTTAAGTGGGCCTTCTTGCACACGCATCCTCCCAGTTGCGGCCGCATCTCTTTGCAACGGGCCAGGGTCTTGCACTCTTCCAGGGCTGCCGCAGATTCTTCTTCGCAGCCCCGTGGTCCTTCCTGCCTGATGGCATCTCTGGCCTGGGAGTCATTCTTCTTACGGCATTTCTTTTGCCTCTGGACGTCGTGTCATTGGTCTCGTTTGCGGTGTTGGTCCGTGCGTGTTTGCGTGTTGTTGGAGGTGCTCTGCCCGTGTCACAGAGGTCTTAGGATGGGCTAGAAGAATAACCGTAAGGTTCTTTGATTAATACGCGTATAGGCTTCGACTTTGAAGGCCAGGGCCGTGCGGTCCATTACAGAACACATAAGCATCTACGCAGCAGACGTGGAGAGTGATTTTTCTGAGGTTTGCAGCCACAGAGGGGATGAGCACATTTTCCTGGGAGAAGCCGCTGGAGCGGTAGTAGAGCAGTTTGAATCCCAAGGGTGGGGTAGGCGTGGGGCTTATCCTTTGATTGTAGTGGGTTTTGCTTGTTGTTCTGCCTGGCTGTAGTGTGAAATAGAGATGATATTCCTAAATGGAATCAAGATGTCTGGAATTGCAAAGCCATTGCGTGTCATCAGGGTGACTTATGTGATGTTTTTCCTTCAGGTGCAGACGGACGAGCTGCATACCAGAGGCTGGTGAAGGAGAGGCGAGAAGAGCGCAACAGCCAGGTGGGTCGGCGTTGTCTGTAGGAACGAGTGACCGGTGTATATATGACTAGATAACGGGTACGTTTCTTTCACTTTCAAGGCGCAGGGCAAGTAGCAAGTGGAATGCCGGTGCCGGAGCCAACTCGAGCAAGGAGAGCAACGGTGGGTTACCTGAGGCAGCGGTTATTGTTCAGGTGGTGAGTTCTCGGTGAAGATAGAAACACCTGTTTGCTTTCTGTATTACAGGTGTTTTGCAAGCCTCAGCATGCCAGCGTGAGACGATGGAGGCCGAGCGGACGAGAAGTCAAGGTAACAGCAGGCGAAACAGGAATCGGTGTGGGCCAGGTGTACTTTGGGTAGAATCTGAGCATGTGTCGTCTTTGTTGTATTTTGCAGGTGCCGCACGCCGCCTCCGAGGGGCACAGCTACGGGACAGCACGCGGTCCGAGAAGGTGAGGAGGCTGTTGTTTGAGCTGCTGCCTAAGAGTGATACCGTAACTCAGTTGAGCGCTTACATTTTGTTTTGCAGGTGCCGTTTGGGCCACCTTTGGAACGGGAAGAGCCTTTGAGGTGAGCCGGGCAGTAGTGAGAGTGAGCACGGGACTGATTTCTCACAATTGCCAAGGTAATTTGGTGTCTTTTGTTACTTTAGGTGCCCCAGGAGACAACGGCTGCAGCGTTTGATGTCTGGATGGGCAAGGAGCAGGCGAGTAGAAGGCCGTGGCAGTTCTGCTGGGAGGATGTGCCTTGTAGAAGATGTTGGCACAGAGCAGCGCAACTTTGACTTGTGAGCATAGGTTTTGATTTGTTTGGTTTTCTTGCAGACAGTGCGGAGGAAGCCGGTGACTGCGGGGTCGTTCCGGTCAGCCGTTGCCATTTGAGTGTTTCTGCAAGAGACGTCTTCAGGTCCTCGGCCCTCTGAAAGCTAAGTGGAGGGACCAGGGCTGGCCTGGCGCTGGGAAGAGGGCTGTAGGTTGGGAGGGGCGGGGAGGGTTTCTAGCATTGAGGAGAGGGCTGTGTGGGAGTTTTCCCCTTTGGGCAGGTGAAGGCAGAGAGGATTATTTCTCGACCCAACGCTAGCACGTGCCGGGCAGGGCAGTTCCAGCCTGCGTCTGTGTCATTGTGTGGTTTATGTTGTCTGCGTGCTTTGTCTCGGATCTTTCTTAGGTCTCGATCTCCTCTTTGCTATCGAGGCAAGCGGTACGCGCCTTGGCCTCCACCTCTATCGTCTCAAATGCCTGTACCCATCGCACAGTGCTATTGTGGCACTGCTTTTCTTGCACGGCAATCTTAAAAGCGAGGATCGCCCTTATCTCTTGGAAGATTCTGGTCATTCATCATTTGCGGTGGCATCGCAGCCCACGTCAGCATCCCAGATGATCGGTCATCCGCTTTCTTAGATCCCTGTGGTGGGATTTTTTTTCTGCATCCACTAAGTCTTCAGGCCTTTAAGTGGGCCTTCTTGCACACGCATCCTCCCAGTTGCGGCCGCATCTCTTTGCAACGGGCCAGGGTCTTGCACTCTTCCAGGGCTGCCGCAGATTCTTCTTCGCAGCCCCGTGGTCCTTCCTGCCTGATGGCATCTCTGGCCTGGGAGTCATTCTTCTTACGGCATTTCTTTTGCCTCTGGACGTCGTGTCATTGGTCTCGTTTGCGGTGTTGGTCCGTGCGTGTTTGCGTGTTGTTGGAGGTGCTCTGCCCGTGTCACAGAGGTCTTAGGATGGGCTAGAAGAATAACCGTAAGGTTCTTTGATTAATACGCGTATAGGCTTCGACTTTGAAGGCCAGGGCCGTGCGGTCCATTACAGAACACATAAGCATCTACGCAGCAGACGTGGAGAGTGATTTTTCTGAGGTTTGCAGCCACAGAGGGGATGAGCACATTTTCCTGGGAGAAGCCGCTGGAGCGGTAGTAGAGCAGTTTGAATCCCAAGGGTGGGGTAGGCGTGGGGCTTATCCTTTGATTGTAGTGGGTTTTGCTTGTTGTTCTGCCTGGCTGTAGTGTGAAATAGAGATGATATTCCTAAATGGAATCAAGATGTCTGGAATTGCAAAGCCATTGCGTGTCATCAGGGTGACTTATGTGATGTTTTTCCTTCAGGTGCAGACGGACGAGCTGCATACCAGAGGCTGGTGAAGGAGAGGCGAGAAGAGCGCAACAGCCAGGTGGGTCGGCCTTGTCTGTAGGAACGAGTGACCGGTGTATATATGACTAGATAACGGGTACGTTTCTTTCACTTTCAAGGCGCAGGGCAAGTAGCAAGTGGAATGCCGGTGCCGGAGCCAACTCGAGCAAGGAGAGCAACGGTGGGTTACCTGAGGCAGCGGTTATTGTTCAGGTGGTGAGTTCTCGGTGAAGATAGAAACACCTGTTTGCTTTCTGTATTACAGGTGTTTTGCAAGCCTCAGCATGCCAGCGTGAGACGATGGAGGCCGAGCGGACGAGAAGTCAAGGTAACAGCAGGCGAAACAGGAATCGGTGTGGGCCAGGTGTACTTTGGGTAGAATCTGAGCATGTGTCGTCTTTGTTGTATTTTGCAGGTGCCGCACGCCGCCTCCGAGGGGCACAGCTACGGGACAGCACGCGGTCCGAGAAGGTGAGGAGGCTGTTGTTTGAGCTGCTGCCTAAGAGTGATACCGTAACTCAGTTGAGCGCTTACATTTTGTTTTGCAGGTGCCGTTTGGGCCACCTTTGGAACGGGAAGAGCCTTTGAGGTGAGCCGGGCAGTAGTGAGAGTGAGCACGGGACTGATTTCTCACAATTGCCAAGGTAATTTGGTGTCTTTTGTTACTTTAGGTGCCCCAGGAGACAACGGCTGCAGCGTTTGATGTCTGGATGGGCAAGGAGCAGGCGAGTAGAAGGCCGTGGCAGTTCTGCTGGGAGGATGTGCCTTGTAGAAGATGTTGGCACAGAGCAGCGCAACTTTGACTTGTGAGCATAGGTTTTGATTTGTTTGGTTTTCTTGCAGACAGTGCGGAGGAAGCCGGTGACTGCGGGGTCGTTCCGGTCAGCCGTTGCCATTTGAGTGTTTCTGCAAGAGACGTCTTCAGGTCCTCGGCCCTCTGAAAGCTAAGTGGAGGGACCAGGGCTGGCCTGGCGCTGGGAAGAGGGCTGTAGGTTGGGAGGGGCGGGGAGGGTTTCTAGCATTGAGGAGAGGGCTGTGTGGGAGTTTTCCCCTTTGGGCAGGTGAAGGCAGAGAGGATTATTTCTCGACCCAACGCTAGCACGTGCCGGGCAGGGCAGTTCCAGCCTGCGTCTGTGTCATTGTGTGGTTTATGTTGTCTGCGTGCTTTGTCTCGGATCTTTCTTAGGTCTCGATCTCCTCTTTGCTATCGAGGCAAGCGGTACGCGCCTTGGCCTCCACCTCTATCGTCTCAAATGCCTGAACCCATCGCACAGTGCTGTTGTGGCACTGCTTTTCTTGCACGGCAATCTTAAAAGCGAGGATCGCCCTTATCTCTTGGAAGATTCTGGTCATTCATCATTTGCGGTGGCATCGCAGCCCACGTCAGCATCCCGGATCATCCGCTTTCTTAGATCCCTGTGGTGGGATTTTTTTTCTGCATCCACTAAGTCTTCAGGCCTTTAAGTGGGCCTTCTTGCACACGCATCCTCCCAGTTGCGGCCGCATCTCTTTGTAACGGGCCAGGGTCTTGCACTCTTCCAGGGCTGCCGCAGATTCTTCTTCGCAGCCCCGTGGTCCTTCCTGCCTGATGGCATCTCTGGCCTGGGAGTCATTCTTCTTACGGCATTTCTTTTGCCTCTGGACGTCGTGTCATTGGTCTCGTTTGCGGTGTTGGTCCGTGCGTGTTTGCGTGTTGTTGGAGGTGCTCTGCCCGTGTCACAGAGGTCTTAGGATGGGCTAGAAGAATAACCGTAAGGTTCTTTGATTAATACGCGTATAGGCTTCGACTTTTAAGGCCAGGGCCGTGCGGTCCATTACAGAACACATAAGCATCTACGCAGCAGACGTGGAGAGTGATTTTTCTGAGGTTTGCAGCCACAGAGGGGATGAGCACATTTTCCTGGGAGAAGCCGCTGGAGCGGTAGTAGAGCAGTTTGAATCCCAAGGGTGGGGTAGGCGTGGGGCTTATCCTTTGATTGTAGTGGGTTTTGCTTGTTGTTCTGCCTGGCTGTGGTGTGAAATAGAGGTGATATTCCTAAATGGAATCAAGATGTCTGGAATTCCTAACGCATGGTGTGTCATCAGGATGACTTGTGTGATGCTTTTTCTTTAGATGCAGAGGGCTGAGCTGCGCACAAAGGGTTGGTGATGGAGCAGCGAGCAGAGGGCAGCAGCCAGGTGGGTTGGTGTTGCTGTCTGTAGGAATGTGTGACCGATGTCTATATGACTAGATAATGGGCACATTTTTTCACTTTCAAGGCCCAGAGCAAGAAGCACAGCGGAATGCTGGTGCCGGAGGCAACTCCAGGAAGGAGAGCAATGGAGAGTTAACTGAAGCAGCGGTTATAGTTCAGGTGATGAGTTATTGGTGAAGATAATAGCACCTGTGTCTTTCTGTGTTACAGGTGGCATGCAAGACTCAGCGTGAGATGATGGAGGCGGAGCGGGCAAGAAGTCAAGGTAATGGAGGGTGAAATAGGAATCGGTGCAGGCAATGTGTGCTTTTGGGTAGAATCTGAGCATGTATCGTCGTCTTTGTTTTTTGCAGGTGCTGCACGCTGCCTCTGAGGGGCAAAGCCATGTGACAACATGCGAGCCGAGCAGTTGAGGAGGCTGTTGTTTGAGCCAGTGCCTAAGAGCTAAGAATGATACAGCAACTCAGTTGAGCATTTACATTTGCTTTTGTAGGTGCTGTTTGGGCCAACTTTGGAATGGGATGTGCCTTTGAGGTGAGCTGGACAGTAGTGAGAGGGAGCACAGGACTGATTTCTCAGAATCGCAACAGTAATTTTGCATCTCTTGTTGCCTTAGTTGCCCCAGGTGATCATGGCTGGAGCATCTGACACTGGAATTGGCTTGGATCTGGACAGTGGAAGACCACAGCAGTTTTGTGGCAGGATTGTGTGTTGTACAAAACACTGACATTGAGCAGCGGGATGTTGACTGTCGGTAGCATTTTAGTTTCCTGTTTGGTGTTTTTTGCAGGCGGTGGAGAGGAACCTTGTGGCTGCAGAATCCTCCAAGACAGCTGATGCGGGTTCATCTTTATCTGCCAAGGATGGCTTGAGACCCTCAGGCCTCTGAAAGATAAGTTGAGGGACCAGGGCTCACGTGGGGCTGGGAATAGAGGTGACGGTTGGGAGTAGAAAGGAGGGGGTTTAAAGGTGATGTAGGGGAGAGGGATGTGCAGTAAAAGTTCTATTTGGGCAGTTATTGGCAATAGGTTTGATTTTAATCAGTCCCATTCTAGCATGTGCCGGGCAGGGCAGTTCCAGTCTGTGTCCTTGGGTGCTTTATGTCACATGTGTGTTGTGTCTCAGACCTTTCTTGGTCTCGATCTCCTCTTTGCTTTAAAGGCATACAGCATGTGCCTTGGGCACCATCTCTAGCATCTCAAATGCTTGTATCATCGCACAGTGCTATTATGGCACTGCTTTTCTTGCACGGCAATCTTAAAAGCGTGGATCGGCCTCAACTCTTGGAAGAATCTCTTAATTCATCCTTTGCAGTTGCGTCACAGCCCATGTCAACATCCCTGATCATTGGTCATCCATTTTCTTAGGTCCCTGTTTTGGGTCTTCTTCCATACATTTTCTAAGTGTTTAGGTCTTTAAGTGGAGTATCTTACACGTGCATCCTCCCAGTTGTGGCCACATCTCTTTGCAATGGGCCACTGTCTTACCCTCTTCCAAGGGCTGCTGCTTATTTCTCGTGGCTGCCATGGTCTTCCTGCCCAATGGCATCTCTGTCCCGGTCTTTGTTCTTACAGAGCTTTATCTTGTATGGGTGTTGTGTCACTGGTCTTGTGTGCAGTGTTGGTCTATGTGTATCTGTGTGTCGTTGGAGCTGCTCTGCTCAAGGCATAGAAGCGATAGTATCAGCCATAATGATCACAGTAATGTTCAAAGTTTGATACATTGATAAGCCCAGGTCTTGTAGGCACAGTCTATAAGGTAGATGGCAGAACAAGCAGCTATCTGGGAACCAGGCCATGGGAGTCATTGCCTTAAGGTTACACAGGGGCAGAGTATGAGCAAAGCTAACTATGATGAACTGCTGGAGAGAATGGGAACCTTTGAATCCCATGGGTGTTATATCTGGTAGGTGTGGGGTTCAGTGTTTGGGTTTTATTCTGCTTGGATATAGTGTAAAATAGAGAGGGTATTCCTGACTGGAAAGGAGATGTCTGACATAGTCCGGCTCTCACTGAGCATCACTGTGACTTGTTTGATGTTGTGTTTTTCAGATGCAGATGGGCAACCTGTGTGCTGAAGGATAATGATGAAAGGCAAGTGAGCATCTCATGCTTGCATATTGGCTCAAGAGGATGTTACATTATGCCAGCCAGCAAGCGAGCATGTTATGCCATGCCAAGCTGTGTTACTTAAAGCCCTGTTAGGTCAAGTTATGTCACGCAGTGTTATGTAATGTAAAGGGATGCCTTGTCATGCTATGGTGTACCATGTTATGTTGTGTAATGTAAAGATATGTCCTGCTGTGCTGTACCATGTTATGCTCTGCCACATTACGTGAAGTTATGCCACGCCGTGCCACATTACATTCCGCTCTGCCACGTTACGTGAAGTTGTGCCACGCTAAGTTCCGCTCTGCCACGTTACGTGAAGTTGTGCCATGCTGTGCCACGCTAAGTTCCGCTCTGCCACGTTACGTGAAGTTGTGCCATGCTGTGCCACGCTAAGTTCCGCTCTGCCACGTTACATGAAGTTGTGCCATGCTGTGCCACGCTGTACCATGCTACGTTATGCTCTGCCACGTTACGTGAAGTTGTGCCAGGCCGTGGCATGCTACGTTACGCTCTGCCACGTTACGTTACGCTCTGCCACGTTACGTGAAGTTGTGGCACGCTACGTTATGCTCTGCCACGTTACGTGAAGTTGTGCCACGCTACGTTACGCTCTGACACGTTACGTGAAGTTGTGCCACGCTGTGGCACGCTATGTTACGCTCTGCCACGTTATGTGAAGCTGTGCCACGCACTGCCATGTTATGCTGTGCCATGCTACGTTACGCTCTGCCACGTTATGTGAAGCTGTGCCACGCTACGGTACGCTCTGCCACGTTACATGAAGTTGTGCCACGCCGTGCCATGCTACGTTACGCTCTGCCACGTTATGTGAAGCTGTGCCACGCTACGGTACGCTCTGCCACGTTACATGAAGTTGTGCCACGCCGTGCCATGCTACGTTACGCTCTGCCACGTTATGTGAAGCTGTGCCACGCTACGGTACGCTCTGCCACGTTACATGAAGTTGTGCCACGCCGTGCCATGCTACGTTACGCTCTGCCACGTTATGTGAAGCTGTGCCACGCTACGGTACGCTCTGCCACGTTACATGAAGTTGTGCCACGCCGTGCCATGCTACGTTACGCTCTGCCACGTTATGTGAAGCTGTGCCACGCTACGGTACGCTCTGCCACGTTACATGAAGTTGTGCCACGCCGTGCCATGCTACGTTACGCTCTGCCACGTTATGTGAAGCTGTGCCACGCTACGGTACGCTCTGCCACGTTATGTGAAGCTGTGCCACGCTACAGTACGCTCTGCCACGTTACATGAAGTTGTGCCACGCTGTGCCACGCTACGTTACGCTCTGCCACGTTACGTGAAGTTGTGCCACGCTACGTTACGCTGTGCCACGCTACGTTACGCTGTGCCACGCTGTGCCACGCTACGTGAAGTTGTGCCACGCTACGTTACGCTGTGCCACGCTACGTTACGCTGTGCCACGCTACGTTACGCTGTGCCACGCTACGTTACGCTGTGCCACGCTACGTTAAGTTGTGCCACGCTGTGCCACGCTACGTTAAGTTGTGCCACGCCGTGCCACGCTATGTTACGCTGTGCCACGCTACGTTACGCGAAGTTGTGCCGCACCAAGCCACGTTACGTTAAGTTGTGCCACGCCGTGCCACGCTACGTTACGCGAAGTTGTGCCGCACCAAGCCACGTTACGCCAAGTTGTGGCGCGCCACGCCACGCCAAGTTGTGGCGCGCCAAGCCACGCCAAGCCACGCCACGCCAAGTTGTGGCACGCCAAGCCACGCCACGCCAAGTTGGGGCGCGCCAAGCCACGCCAAGCCACGCCACGCCAAGTTGGGGCGCGCCAAGCCACGCCAAGCCACGCCACGCTAAGTTGGGGCGCGCCAAGCCACGCCACGCTATGCCAAGTTGGGGCGCGCCAAGCCAAGCCACGCTATGCCAAGTTGGGGCGCGCCACGTTATGAATGTGTACATGGGTATATGTGTGTGTGTGCTAGGATGAATGAATTGGTGAGTTTGGGGAGGGGGTTGTTATTTATTTTTGTTTCCTTTGGGTTATAAGTGGATTGGAGCTTTGTTTTGCAGGTAGTTATCACAATAATAATAACTTAAAAAAAAAACCCCAAACATTTGGGGGATTATTTTTTCCCCCGACCTGGGTATTTTTTTTTCCCTATTCCCAGCCAGTCTGCAAGGTGATTGTCATTGTCAAGGTTTGGGTGCAGGATGAGGTGGGACTGGGGTTTTTGCAGGCAGGGCCAGTTTTTACGGCCGTTGGGAATGCTGTTCCTGGGGAGCCCTAATGGCTGGGTGTGATGTATGTTGTGGTGAGGAGAAGGTAGAATGAGTGGGATGAGTGTGAGGTTTGGTTTTGTGGTGGGAGTGGGACTTGGGGGTGTGTGATTCGGATTTTGGAATTGGCTTTGTCATTGTATGCAGAATATTTTGCTTTTCAGGCAATTATCATAACAATATTAGAATAAAAAAACCCCAGCCGGGGGATTTTTTTTTTTCCCCTGGCTGGGTTTTTTTTCCCCGGTCCCGGCCGGTCTGCGAGGCGACGGTCATCGCCAAGGTTTGGGTGCAGACCGTAGCCGGGGCCGGGGTTTTCACAGGCAGGGCCAATTTTTGAGGTCCCCGGGAACGCCGTTCCTGGGGAACCTTTCAGGTTGGGTGTGACAGGGTGTTGTGATGGGCTGGCCGCAGGATGGGTGGGTTGAGCGTGAGGGGTGGTTTTGGGTTGGGGTTGCGATTGGGTTTAGCTGTTGATTTTGATGTTGTATGCAGAATGTTTTGCTTTGCAGGCAATTTTCACAACAATATTAGAAAAAAAAAACCCCAGCCAGGGGATTTTTTTTTTTTCCCCCGGCTGGGTTTTTTTTCCCCGGTCCCGGCCGGTCTGCGAGGCGACGGTCATCGCCAAGGTTTGGGTGCAGACCGTAGCCGGGGCCGGGGTTTTCGCAGGCAGGGCCAATTTTTGAGGTCCCCGGGAACGCCGTTCCTGGGGAACCTTTCAGGTTGGGTGTGACAGGGTGTTGTGATGGGCTGGCCGCAGGATGGGTGGGTTGAGCGTGAGGGGTGGTTTTGGGTTGGGGTTGCGATTGGGTTTAGCTGTTGATTTTGACGTTGTATGCAGAATGTTTTGCTTTGCAGGCAATTTTCACAACAATATTAGAAAAAAAAAAAAACCCCAGCCGGGGGATTTTTTTTTTTCCCCCGGCTGGGTTTTTTTTTCCCCGGTCCCGGCCGGTCTGCGAGGCGACGGTCATCGCCAAGGTTTGGGTGCAGACCGTAGCCGGGGCCGGGGTTTTCACAGGCAGGGCCAATTTTTGAGGTCCCCGGGAACGCCGTTCCTGGGGAACCTTTCAGGTTGGGTGTGACAGGGTGTTGTGATGGGCTGGCCGCAGGATGGGTGGGTTGAGCGTGAGGGGTGGTTTTGGGTTGGGGTTGCGATTGGGTTTAGCTGTTGATTTTGACGTTGTATGCAGAATGTTTTGCTTTGCAGGCAATTTTCACAACAATATTTTAAAAAAAAACAACCCAGCTGGGGGATTTTTTTTTCCCCCGGCTGGGTTTTTTTTTCCCCGGTCCCGGCCTGTCTGCGAGGTGACGGTCATCGCCAAGGTTTGGGTGCAGACCGTAGCTGGGGTTTTCGCAGGCAGGGCCAATTTTAGAGGCTTCAGGGAACATTGTTCCTGTGGAGTGCTGGCATATTGTTGAGTGGAAATGAAAATGTTGGTGATGTAAAAATGTATTAGGTATAAAGATTTTGTTGTGCAGAAAAGAAAATGGTAATCTACTAGGTGGGTGTTGCACTGGTAATGATCACCCTAGCTGTAAGAACAGGAGCAACTGCTGATACAGGTATTTTTATTAAGGCCAGTAGGTAAAAGAAAATCCCAAACTGAATATTAAATACGTTTATGTACTTAATTTTTTTACAGGTTTTGCCTGCTCTACCTGGAGGTGGCCAGAGGGGGGCATTGTTGAGGTGTGTCTCGGGACCACTAGATTCGCCGTGGAGCTGTGTCTGGGGATAGCCAGAATTGATGATGTTCAGATCTGATCTGAGACTGCCTGCCAAGTTGCTAAATGTCAGCAGTATTAAGTTCTTGTTCAGGTCTGTCAATGCTGTGTTTCACAAGATGATGTCATGAAGTTTAGAGGGTAGAAGTTCACTTCAATTTCTGTACTGTATTGAATGTAGGTGTTGGCACAAGAACAGATGTATCCATTATAAGGTGACTAAATAAAAAATTGCAAAATAAAGAAATAAACCAAATACTTAAACCACAGCCTTCTCAAAATTTGAATAAAGGTGACTTTGCTGTGTGGTGTGGTGTCCTTCTTCCATGCTTAGAATTGGTGCTTTAAGTTAGAAAAGTTTATGTCTTCTTTTTTCCTCCCTTCTCTTACTATTTCCTTTCCCCCCCCTCCTCTTATTATTTTTCCTCTTTTTTTCCTCCTTCCCCCCCCCTCCTCTTATTATTTTTCCTCTTTTTTTCCTCCTTCCCCCCCCCTCCTCTTATTCTTTTTCCTCTTTTTTTCCTCCTTTCCCCCCCTCCTCTTATTCTTTTTCCTCTTTTTTTCCTCCTTTCCCCCCCTCCTCTTATTCTTTTTCTTGTTTTACTAAATCATATATACTACTTCTACTATAAATACACACATAAACCTCAATTAAAAAATTAATTCTACTCCAAATACACCTAATTAATCAATTAATTATGCAAATTAGATAAAAAAATTTTCACCGCTCAATAATGACACACCTAACAAAACACAGAAGAAATCAACAGCCCTTCACATCAGTCATCACAAAATATGCAAATTAGACACACCACTCCACATCACTAAACACACCATATGCAAATAAGGAAAATAAAAAACAAAACAACAAAACAATACACACCAAAAACAGAAAGATATCACACATCAACAGCAAACCTAAAAACACAAATTAAATACAACACCAAAAACATCAGAAATAATAACACAACGCAAACACAATCCACCACAAAAAACACACTACACACCACTAAAAACACAAAAACCCAATAAATACAACACAAAAAACACATAAAACACCACAACAAATAAAATGACACATATCACTCAAAACCAACAACAAACTACCCAAAATACAAAAAAAACCAAAAAATCAAAACAACACATTCACATAAAACCACAACCACAAAAACAAAACACAAACATAAAAAAAACCTAAATGCCCACACACCACATTAAACCTTAAAAATATTAAACAAAACTAAAACCAAATTAAAAAAAAATACACTAAAACCAAATCAGGAACACACAATTACTGACATCACAAATCCAACCACACCAAATATCAAAAACTTTAAAAAAAACACAATAGGTCCAATTTCCACAAAATGACAAACATACACCAGAACTTGCTCCACAAAATCAGTACACAATTTAGAACCAAAAATAACATTCAGACTGCAAGCCAAAAATCACATAAACACTTATTACCAGAATTCAAGTGCAAACTATGTATGTAAAGTCAGTACTTCACACAACAAGTGAGTAGCACACACAGTACCATAAATGACAGCCCACAGTGACAGCTAATGACAGCAGTGAACACAGAAAGCCAGAACCTATGACCACAACTGACCACCACACTTAAAACAACAATGCACAGCAAAAGACCACAACTCAACAGTAGACTGCATACAAGAAGGTACACCTTAGCACCGGAACTCAGAGGCAAAGTACACACAAGAACTGAACACTTACGACCAGAACTCACAGATGCACTGCTAACCGAAAGTGACACCGCTGTACCTGAATTCCCGGAATGAATGCCCACCGGAAGTGACATCTCCATACCGAAAGACAGAAGGTGAATGGCCACCGGAAGTGAGGGCTCAGTACCGGAACTCAGGTGCCAAATGGCTACCGGAAGTGAGGGCTCGGTACCGGAACTCAGGAGCCGAATGGCTACCGGAAGTGACGACTCGGTACCGGAACTGAGGGACCGAATGGCCACGGGAAGTGACGGCTCTGTACCGTAAGTGAAAGACTGACTTAGTACTGCAAGTATGGCTCCCAGACCGGAAGTGAAGGGCTGAGTCAGGACCGGAACTAAGGATTCCAGACCGGAAGTGACGGAGTGACTCAGGACCGGAAGTGGGGGTTCCAGACCTGAATTCAGGGGGAGCGTTGGGACCAGAAGTGAGAGTTCCAGACCGCAACTGAGGGGGACAGTTAGGACCCGAAGTGATAGGTTAAAACCAGAAGTGATGTAGGGAGTGTCTACCAGAACTAACGGGTTGGAACCGGAAGTCACGGTTAGGCTTAGGGCTAGGGTGACACTTAGGGTCATTACGGTTACGGTTTAGGGTCTAGGGTTTAGGGTTAGGGTTAGGGTTACGGTTAGGGACATTAGGGTTAGGGTTAGGGACATTAGGGTTAGGGTTAGGGTTTAGGGTTAGGGTTAGGGTTAGGGTTAGGATTAGGGTTAGGGTTAGGGTTAGGGTTAGGGTTAGGGTTAGGGTTAGGGTTAGGGTTAGGGCCATTAGGGTTAGGGCCATTAGGGTTAGGGCCATTAGGGTTAGGGCCATTAGGGTTAGGGTTAGGGTTAGGGTTAGGGTTAGGGTTAGGGTTAGGGTTAGGGTTAGGGTTAGGGGTTAGGGTTAGGGTTAGGGTTAGGGTTTTGGGTTAGGGTTAGGGTTAGGGTTAGGGTTAGGGTTAGGGTTAGGGTTAGGGTTAGGGTTAGGGTTTAGGGTTTAGGGTTAGGGTTTAGGGTTAGGGTTAGGGTTAGGGTTAGGGTTAGGGTTAGGGTTAGGGTTAGGGTTAGGGTTAGGGTTAGGGTTAGGGTTAGGGTTAGGGTTAGGGTTAGGGTTAGGGGTTAGGGTTAGGGTTAGGGTTTTGGGTTAGGGTTAGGGTTAGGGTTAGGGTTAGGGTTAGGGTTAGGGTTAGGGTTAGGGTTAGGGTTAGGGTTTAGGGTTTAGGGTTAGGGTTTAGGGTTAGGGTTAGGGTTAGGGTTAGGGTTAGGGTTAGGGTTAGGGTTAGGGTTAGGGTTAGGGTTAGGGTTAGGGTTAGGGTTAGGGTTAGGGGTTAGGGTTAGGGTTAGGGTTAGGGTTTTGGGTTAGGGTTAGGGTTAGGGTTAGGGTTAGGGTTAGGGTTAGGGTTAGGGTTAGGGTTAGGGTTAGGGTTAGGGTTTAGGGTTTAGGGTTAGGGTTTAGGGTTAGGGTTAGGGTTAGGGTTAGGGTTAGGGTTAGGGTTAGGGTTAGGGTTAGGGTTAGGGTTAGGGTTAGGGTTAGGGTTAGGGTTAGGGTTAGGGTTAGGGGTTAGGGTTAGGGTTAGGGTTTTGGGTTAGGGTTAGGGTTAGGGTTAGGGTTAGGGTTAGGGTTAGGGTTAGGGTTAGGGTTAGGGTTAGGGTTTAGGGTTTAGGGTTAGGGTTAGGGTTAGGGTTAGGGTTAGGGTTAGGGTTAGGGTTAGGGTTAGGGTTAGGGTTAGGGTTAGGGTTAGGGTTAGGGTTAGGGTTAGGGTTAGGGTTAGGGTTAGGGTTAGGGTTAGGGTTAGGGTTAGGGTTAGGGTTAGGGTTAGGGTTAGGGTTAGGGTTAGGGTTAGGGTTAGGGTTAGGGTTAGGGTTAGGGTTAGGGTTAGGGTTAGGGTTAGGGTTAGGGTTAGGGTTAGGGTTAGGGTTAGGGTTAGGGTTAGGGTTAGGGTTAGGGTTAGGGTTAGGGTTAGGGTTAGGGTTAGGGTTAGGGTTAGGGTTAGGGTTAGGGTTAGGGTTAGGGTTAGGGTTAGGGTTAGGGTTAGGGTTAGGGTTAGGGTTAGGGTTAGGGTTAGGGTTAGGGTTAGGGTTAGGGTTAGGGTTAGGGTTAGGGTTAGGGTTAGGGTTAGGGTTAGGGTTAGGGTTAGGGTTAGGGGTTAGGGTTAGGGTTAGGGTTAGGGTTAGGGTTAGGGTTAGGGTTAGGGTTAGGGTTAGGGTTAGGGTTAGGGTTAGGGTTAGGGTTAGGGTTAGGGTTAGGGTTAGGGTTAGGGTTAGGGTTAGGGTTAGGGTTAGGGTTAGGGTCATTAGGGTTAGGGTCATTAGGGTTAGGGTCATTAGGGTTAGGGTCATTAGGGTTAGGGTCAGGGTCAGGGTCAGGGTCAGGGTTAGGGTTAGGGTTAGGGTTAGGGTTAGGGTTAGGGTTAGGGTTAGGGTTAGGGTTAGGGTTAGGGTTAGGGTTAGGGTTAGGGTTAGGGTTAGGGTTAGGGTTAGGGTTAGGGTTAGGGTTAGGGTTAGGGTTAGGGTTAGGGTTAGGGTTAGGGTTAGGGTTAGGGTTAGGGTTAGGGTTAGGGTTAGGGTTAGGGTTAGGGTTAGGGTTAGGGTTAGGGTTAGGGTTAGGGTTAGGGTTAGGGTTAGGGTTAGGGTTAGGGTTAGGGTTAGGGTTAGGGTTAGGGTTAGGGTTAGGGTTAGGGTTAGGGTTAGGGTTAGGGTTAGGGTTAGGGTTAGGGTTAGGGTTAGGGTTAGGGTTAGGGTTAGGGTTAGGGTTAGGGTTAGGGTTAGGGTTAGGGTTAGGGTTAGGGTTAGGGTTAGGGTTAGGGTTAGGGTTAGGGTTAGGGTTAGGGTTAGGGTTAGGGTTAGGGTTAGGGTTAGGGTTAGGGTTAGGGTTAGGGTTAGGGTTAGGGTTAGGGTTAGGGTTAGGGTTAGGGTTAGGGTTAGGGTTAGGGTTAGGGTTAGGGTTAGGGTTAGGGTTAGGGTTAGGGTTAGGGTTAGGGTTAGGGTTAGGGTTAGGGTTAGGGTTAGGGTTAGGGTTAGGGTTAGGGTTAGGGTTAGGGTTAGGGTTAGGGTTAGGGTTAGGGTTAGGGTTAGGGTTAGGGTTAGGGTTAGGGTTAGGGTTAGGGTTAGGGTTAGGGTTAGGGTTAGGGTTAGGGTTAGGGTTAGGGTTAGGGTTAGGGTTAGGGTTAGGGTTAGGGTTAGGGTTAGGGTTAGGGTTAGGGTTAGGGTTAGGGTTAGGGTTAGGGTTAGGGTTAGGGTTAGGGTTAGGGTTAGGGTTAGGGTTAGGGTTAGGGTTAGGGTTAGGTTAGGGTTAGGGTTAGGGTTAGGGTTAGGGTTAGGGTTAGGGTTAGGGTTAGGGTTAGGGTTAGGGTTAGGGTTAGGGTTAGGGTTAGGGTTAGGGTTAGGGTTAGGGTTAGGGTTAGGGTTAGGGTTAGGGTTAGGGTTAGGGTTAGGGTTAGGGTTAGGGTTAGGGTTAGGGTTAGGGTTAGGGTTAGGGTTAGGGTTAGGGTTAGGGTTAGGGTTAGGGTTAGGGTTAGGGTTAGGGTTAGGGTTAGGGTTAGGGTTAGGGTTAGGGTTAGGGTTAGGGTTAGGGTTAGGGTTAGGGTTAGGGTTAGGGTTAGGGTTAGGGTTAGGGTTAGGGTTAGGGTTAGGGTTAGGGTTAGGGTTAGGGTTAGGGTTAGGGTTAGGGTTAGGGTTAGGGTTAGGGTTAGGGTTAGGGTTAGGGTTAGGGTTAGGGTTAGGGTTAGGGTTAGGGTTAGGGTTAGGGTTAGGGTTAGGGTTAGGGTTAGGGTTAGGGTTAGGGTTAGGGTTAGGGTTAGGGTTAGGGTTAGGGTTAGGGTTAGGGTTAGGGTTAGGGTTAGGGTTAGGGTTAGGGTTAGGGTTAGGGTTAGGGTTAGGGTTAGGGTTAGGGTTAGGGTTAGGGTTAGGGTTAGGGTTAGGGTTAGGGTTAGGGTTAGGGTTAGGGTTAGGGTTAGGGTTAGGGTTAGGGTTAGGGTTAGGGTTAGGGTTAGGGTTAGGGTTAGGGTTAGGGTTAGGGTTAGGGTTAGGGTTAGGGTTAGGGTTAGGGTTAGGGTTAGGGTTAGGGTTAGGGTTAGGGTTAGGGTTAGGGTTAGGGTTAGGGTTAGGGTTAGGGTTAGGGTTAGGGTTAGGGTTAGGGTTAGGGTTAGGGTTAGGGTTAGGGTTAGGGTTAGGGTTAGGGTTAGGGTTAGGGTTAGGGTTAGGGTTAGGGTTAGGGTTAGGGTTAGGGTTAGGGTTAGGGTTAGGGTTAGGGTTAGGGTTAGGGTTAGGGTTAGGGTTAGGGTTAGGGTTAGGGTTAGGGTTAGGGTTAGGGTTAGGGTTAGGGTTAGGGTTAGGGTTAGGGTTAGGGTTAGGGTTAGGGTTAGGGTTAGGGTTAGGGTTAGGGTTAGGGTTAGGGTTAGGGTTAGGGTTAGGGTTAGGGTTAGGGTTAGGGTTAGGGTTAGGGTTAGGGTTAGGGTTAGGGTTAGGGTTAGGGTTAGGGTTAGGGTTAGGGTTAGGGTTAGGGTTAGGGTTAGGGTTAGGGTTAGGGTTAGGGTTAGGGTTAGGGTTAGGGTTAGGGTTAGGGTTAGGGTTAGGGTTAGGGTTAGGGTTAGGGTTAGGGTTAGGGTTAGGGTTAGGGTTAGGGTTAGGGTTAGGGTTAGGGTTAGGGTTAGGGTTAGGGTTAGGGTTAGGGTTAGGGTTAGGGTTAGGGTTAGGGTTAGGGTTAGGGTTAGGGTTAGGGTTAGGGTTAGGGTTAGGGTTAGGGTTAGGGTTAGGGTTAGGGTTAGGGTTAGGGTTAGGGTTAGGGTTAGGGTTAGGGTTAGGGTTAGGGTTAGGGTTAGGGTTAGGGTTAGGGTTAGGGTTAGGGTTAGGGTTAGGGTTAGGGTTAGGGTTAGGGTTAGGGTTAGGGTTAGGGTTAGGGTTAGGGTTAGGGTTAGGGTTAGGGTTAGGGTTAGGGTTAGGGTTAGGGTTAGGGTTAGGGTTAGGGTTAGGGTTAGGGTTAGGGTTAGGGTTAGGGTTAGGGTTAGGGTTAGGGTTAGGGTTAGGGTTAGGGTTAGGGTTAGGGTTAGGGTTAGGGTTAGGGTTAGGGTTAGGGTTAGGGTTAGGGTTAGGGTTAGGGTTAGGGTTAGGGTTAGGGTTAGGGTTAGGGTTAGGGTTAGGGTTAGGGTTAGGGTTAGGGTTAGGGTTAGGGTTAGGGTTAGGGTTAGGGTTAGGGTTAGGGTTAGGGTTAGGGTTAGGGTTAGGGTTAGGGTTAGGGTTAGGGTTAGGGTTAGGGTTAGGGTTAGGGTTAGGGTTAGGGTTAGGGTTAGGGTTAGGGTTAGGGTTAGGGTTAGGGTTAGGGTTAGGGTTAGGGTTAGGGTTAGGGTTAGGGTTAGGGTTAGGGTTAGGGTTAGGGTTAGGGTTAGGGTTAGGGTTAGGGTTAGGGTTAGGGTTAGGGTTAGGGTTAGGGTTAGGGTTAGGGTTAGGGTTAGGGTTAGGGTTAGGGTTAGGGTTAGGGTTAGGGTTAGGGTTAGGGTTAGGGTTAGGGTTAGGGTTAGGGTTAGGGTTAGGGTTAGGGTTAGGGTTAGGGTTAGGGTTAGGGTTAGGGTTAGGGTTAGGGTTAGGGTTAGGGTTAGGGTTAGGGTTAGGGTTAGGGTTAGGGTTAGGGTTAGGGTTAGGGTTAGGGTTAGGGTTAGGGTTAGGGTTAGGGTTAGGGTTAGGGTTAGGGTTAGGGTTAGGGTTAGGGTTAGGGTTAGGGTTAGGGTTAGGGTTAGGGTTAGGGTTAGGGTTAGGGTTAGGGTTAGGGTTAGGGTTAGGGTTAGGGTTAGGGTTAGGGTTAGGGTTAGGGTTAGGGTTAGGGTTAGGGTTAGGGTTAGGGTTAGGGTTAGGGTTAGGGTTAGGGTTAGGGTTAGGGTTAGGGTTAGGGTTAGGGTTAGGGTTAGGGTTAGGGTTAGGGTTAGGGTTAGGGTTAGGGTTAGGGTTAGGGTTAGGGTTAGGGTTAGGGTTAGGGTTAGGGTTAGGGTTAGGGTTAGGGTTAGGGTTAGGGTTAGGGTTAGGGTTAGGGTTAGGGTTAGGGTTAGGGTTAGGGTTAGGGTTAGGGTTAGGGTTAGGGTTAGGGTTAGGGTTAGGGTTAGGGTTAGGGTTAGGGTTAGGGTTAGGGTTAGGGTTAGGGTTAGGGTTAGGGTTAGGGTTAGGGTTAGGGTTAGGGTTAGGGTTAGGGTTAGGGTTAGGGTTAGGGTTAGGGTTAGGGTTAGGGTTAGGGTTAGGGTTAGGGTTAGGGTTAGGGTTAGGGTTAGGGTTAGGGTTAGGGTTAGGGTTAGGGTTAGGGTTAGGGTTAGGGTTAGGGTTAGGGTTAGGGTTAGGGTTAGGGTTAGGGTTAGGGTTAGGGTTAGGGTTAGGGTTAGGGTTAGGGTTAGGGTTAGGGTTAGGGTTAGGGTTAGGGTTAGGGTTAGGGTTAGGGTTAGGGTTAGGGTTAGGGTTAGGGTTAGGGTTAGGGTTAGGGTTAGGGTTAGGGTTAGGGTTAGGGTTAGGGTTAGGGTTAGGGTTAGGGTTAGGGTTAGGGTTAGGGTTAGGGTTAGGGTTAGGGTTAGGGTTAGGGTTAGGGTTAGGGTTAGGGTTAGGGTTAGGGTTAGGGTTAGGGTTAGGGTTAGGGTTAGGGTTAGGGTTAGGGTTAGGGTTAGGGTTAGGGTTAGGGTTAGGGTTAGGGTTAGGGTTAGGGTTAGGGTTAGGGTTAGGGTTAGGGTTAGGGTTAGGGTTAGGGTTAGGGTTAGGGTTAGGGTTAGGGTTAGGGTTAGGGTTAGGGTTAGGGTTAGGGTTAGGGTTAGGGTTAGGGTTAGGGTTAGGGTTAGGGTTAGGGTTAGGGTTAGGGTTAGGGTTAGGGTTAGGGTTAGGGTTAGGGTTAGGGTTAGGGTTAGGGTTAGGGTTAGGGTTAGGGTTAGGGTTAGGGTTAGGGTTAGGGTTAGGGTTAGGGTTAGGGTTAGGGTTAGGGTTAGGGTTAGGGTTAGGGTTAGGGTTAGGGTTAGGGTTAGGGTTAGGGTTAGGGTTAGGGTTAGGGTTAGGGTTAGGGTTAGGGTTAGGGTTAGGGTTAGGGTTAGGGTTAGGGTTAGGGTTAGGGTTAGGGTTAGGGTTAGGGTTAGGGTTAGGGTTAGGGTTAGGGTTAGGGTTAGGGTTGGGTTAGGGTTAGGGTTAGGGTTAGGGTTGGGTTAGGGTTAGGGTTAGGGTTAGGGTTAGGGTTAGGGTTAGGGTTAGGGTTAGGGTTAGGGTTAGGGTTAGGGTTAGGGTTAGGGTTAGGGTTAGGGTTAGGGTTAGGGTTAGGGTTAGGGTTAGGGTTAGGGTTAGGGTTAGGGTTAGGGTTAGGGTTAGGGTTAGGGTTAGGGTTAGGGTTAGGGTTAGGGTTAGGGTTAGGGTTAGGGTTAGGGTTAGGGTTAGGGTTAGGGTTAGGGTTAGGGTTAGGGTTAGGGTTAGGGTTAGGGTTAGGGTTAGGGTTAGGGTTAGGGTTAGGGTTAGGGTTAGGGTTAGGGTTAGGGTTAGGGTTAGGGTTAGGGTTAGGGTTAGGGTTAGGGTTAGGGTTAGGGTTAGGGTTAGGGTTAGGGTTAGGGTTAGGGTTAGGGTTAGGGTTAGGGTTAGGGTTAGGGTTAGGGTTAGGGTTAGGGTTAGGGTTAGGGTTAGGGTTAGGGTTAGGGTTAGGGTTAGGGTTAGGGTTAGGGTTAGGGTTAGGGTTAGGGTTAGGGTTAGGGTTAGGGTTAGGGTTAGGGTTAGGGTTAGGGTTAGGGTTAGGGTTAGGGTTAGGGTTAGGGTTAGGGTTAGGGTTAGGGTTAGGGTTAGGGTTAGGGTTAGGGTTAGGGTTAGGGTTAGGGTTAGGGTTAGGTCGTTAGGGTTAGGGTTAGGGTTAGGGTTAGGGTTAGGGTTAGGGTTAGGGTTAGGGTTAGGGTTAGGGTTAGGGTTAGGGTTAGGGTTAGGGTTAGGGTTAGGGTTAGGGTTAGGGTTAGGGTTAGGGTTAGGGTTAGGGTTAGGGTTAGGGTTAGGGTTAGGGTTAGGGTTAGGGTTAGGGTTAGGGTTAGGGTTAGGGTTAGGGTTAGGGTTAGGGTTAGGGTTAGGGTTAGGGTTAGGGTTAGGGTTAGGGTTAGGGTTAGGGTTAGGGTTAGGGTTAGGGTTAGGGTTAGGGTTAGGGTTAGGGTTAGGGTTAGGGTTAGGGTTAGGGTTAGGGTTAGGGTTAGGGTTAGGGTTAGGGTTAGGGTTAGGGTTAGGGTTAGGGTTAGGGTTAGGGTTAGGGTTAGGGTTAGGGTTAGGGTTAGGGTTAGGGTTAGGGTTAGGGTTAGGGTTAGGGTTAGGGTTAGGGTTAGGGTTAGGGTTAGGGTTAGGGTTAGGGTTAGGGTTAGGGTTAGGGTTAGGGTTAGGGTTAGGGTTAGGGTTAGGGTTAGGGTTAGGGTTAGGGTTAGGGTTAGGGTTAGGGTTAGGGTTAGGGTTAGGGTTAGGGTTAGGGTTAGGGTTAGGGTTAGGGTTAGGGTTAGGGTTAGGGTTAGGGTTAGGGTTAGGGTTAGGGTTAGGGTTAGGGTTAGGGTTAGGGTTAGGGTTAGGGTTAGGGTTAGGGTTAGGGTTAGGGTTAGGGTTAGGGTTAGGGTTAGGGTTAGGGTTAGGGTTAGGGTTAGGGTTAGGGTTAGGGTTAGGGTTAGGGTTAGGGTTAGGGTTAGGGTTAGGGTTAGGGTTAGGGTTAGGGTTAGGGTTAGGGTTAGGGTTAGGGTTAGGGTTAGGGTTAGGGTTAGGGTTAGGGTTAGGGTTAGGGTTAGGGTTAGGGTTAGGGTTAGGGTTAGGGTTAGGGTTAGGGTTAGGGTTAGGGTTAGGGTTAGGGTTAGGGTTAGGGTTAGGGTTAGGGTTAGGGTTAGGGTTAGGGTTAGGGTTAGGGTTAGGGTTAGGGTTAGGGTTAGGGTTAGGGTTAGGGTTAGGGTTAGGGTTAGGGTTAGGGTTAGGGTTAGGGTTAGGGTTAGGGTTAGGGTTAGGGTTAGGGTTAGGGTTAGGGTTAGGGTTAGGGTTAGGGTTAGGGTTAGGGTTAGGGTTAGGGTTAGGGTTAGGGTTAGGGTTAGGGTTAGGGTTAGGGTTAGGGTTAGGGTTAGGGTTAGGGTTAGGGTTAGGGTTAGGGTTAGGGTTAGGGTTAGGGTTAGGGTTAGGGTTAGGGTTAGGGTTAGGGTTAGGGTTAGGGTTAGGGTTAGGGTTAGGGTTAGGGTTAGGGTTAGGGTTAGGGTTAGGGTTAGGGTTAGGGTTAGGGTTAGGGTTAGGGTTAGGGTTAGGGTTAGGGTTAGGGTTAGGGTTAGGGTTAGGGTTAGGGTTAGGGTTAGGGTTAGGGTTAGGGTTAGGGTTAGGGTTAGGGTTAGGGTTAGGGTTAGGGTTAGGGTTAGGGTTAGGGTTAGGGTTAGGGTTAGGGTTAGGGTTAGGGTTAGGGTTAGGGTTAGGGTTAGGGTTAGGGTTAGGGTTAGGGTTAGGGTTAGGGTTAGGGTTAGGGTTAGGGTTAGGGTTAGGGTTAGGGTTAGGGTTAGGGTTAGGGTTAGGGTTAGGGTTAGGGTTAGGGTTAGGGTTAGGGTTAGGGTTAGGGTTAGGGTTAGGGTTAGGGTTAGGGTTAGGGTTAGGGTTAGGGTTAGGGTTAGGGTTAGGGTTAGGGTTAGGGTTAGGGTTAGGGTTAGGGTTAGGGTTAGGGTTAGGGTTAGGGTTAGGGTTAGGGTTAGGGTTAGGGTTAGGGTTAGGGTTAGGGTTAGGGTTAGGGTTAGGGTTAGGGTTAGGGTTAGGGTTAGGGTTAGGGTTAGGGTTAGGGTTAGGGTTAGGGTTAGGGTTAGGGTTAGGGTTAGGGTTAGGGTTAGGGTTAGGGTTAGGGTTAGGGTTAGGGTTAGGGTTAGGGTTAGGGTTAGGGTTAGGGTTAGGGTTAGGGTTAGGGTTAGGGTTAGGGTTAGGGTTAGGGTTAGGGTTAGGGTTAGGGTTAGGGTTAGGGTTAGGGTTAGGGTTAGGGTTAGGGTTAGGGTTAGGGTTAGGGTTAGGGTTAGGGTTAGGGTTAGGGTTAGGGTTAGGGTTAGGGTTAGGGTTAGGGTTAGGGTTAGGGTTAGGGTTAGGGTTAGGGTTAGGGTTAGGGTTAGGGTTAGGGTTAGGGTTAGGGTTAGGGTTAGGGTTAGGGTTAGGGTTAGGGTTAGGGTTAGGGTTAGGGTTAGGGTTAGGGTTAGGGTTAGGGTTAGGGTTAGGGTTAGGGTTAGGGTTAGGGTTAGGGTTAGGGTTAGGGTTAGGGTTAGGGTTAGGGTTAGGGTTAGGGTTAGGGTTAGGGTTAGGGTTAGGGTTAGGGTTAGGGTTAGGGTTAGGGTTAGGGTTAGGGTTAGGGTTAGGGTTAGGGTTAGGGTTAGGGTTAGGGTTAGGGTTAGGGTTAGGGTTAGGGTTAGGGTTAGGGTTAGGGTTAGGGTTAGGGTTAGGGTTAGGGTTAGGGTTAGGGTTAGGGTTAGGGTTAGGGTTAGGGTTAGGGTTAGGGTTAGGGTTAGGGTTAGGGTTAGGGTTAGGGTTAGGGTTAGGGTTAGGGTTAGGGTTAGGGTTAGGGTTAGGGTTAGGGTTAGGGTTAGGGTTAGGGTTAGGGTTAGGGTTAGGGTTAGGGTTAGGGTTAGGGTTAGGGTTAGGGTTAGGGTTAGGGTTAGGGTTAGGGTTAGGGTTAGGGTTAGGGTTAGGGTTAGGGTTAGGGTTAGGGTTAGGGTTAGGGTTAGGGTTAGGGTTAGGGTTAGGGTTAGGGTTAGGGTTAGGGTTAGGGTTAGGGTTAGGGTTAGGGTTAGGGTTAGGGTTAGGGTTAGGGTTAGGGTTAGGGTTAGGGTTAGGGTTAGGGTTAGGGTTAGGGTTAGGGTTAGGGTTAGGGTTAGGGTTAGGGTTAGGGTTAGGGTTAGGGTTAGGGTTAGGGTTAGGGTTAGGGTTAGGGTTAGGGTTAGGGTTAGGGTTAGGGTTAGGGTTAGGGTTAGGGTTAGGGTTAGGGTTAGGGTTAGGGTTAGGGTTAGGGTTAGGGTTAGGGTTAGGGTTAGGGTTAGGGTTAGGGTTAGGGTTAGGGTTAGGGTTAGGGTTAGGGTTAGGGTTAGGGTTAGGGTTAGGGTTAGGGTTAGGGTTAGGGTTAGGGTTAGGGTTAGGGTTAGGGTTAGGGTTAGGGTTAGGGTTAGGGTTAGGGTTAGGGTTAGGGTTAGGGTTAGGGTTAGGGTTAGGGTTAGGGTTAGGGTTAGGGTTAGGGTTAGGGTTAGGGTTAGGGTTAGGGTTAGGGTTAGGGTTAGGGTTAGGGTTAGGGTTAGGGTTAGGGTTAGGGTTAGGGTTAGGGTTAGGGTTAGGGTTAGGGTTAGGGTTAGGGTTAGGGTTAGGGTTAGGGTTAGGGTTAGGGTTAGGGTTAGGGTTAGGGTTAGGGTTAGGGTTAGGGTTAGGGTTAGGGTTAGGGTTAGGGTTAGGGTTAGGGTTAGGGTTAGGGTTAGGGTTAGGGTTAGGGTTAGGGTTAGGGTTAGGGTTAGGGTTAGGGTTAGGGTTAGGGTTAGGGTTAGGGTTAGGGTTAGGGTTAGGGTTAGGGTTAGGGTTAGGGTTAGGGTTAGGGTTAGGGTTAGGGTTAGGGTTAGGGTTAGGGTTAGGGTTAGGGTTAGGGTTAGGGTTAGGGTTAGGAGGTTAGGGTTAGGGTTAGGGTTAGGGTTAGGGTTAGGGTTAGGGTTAGGGTTAGGGTTAGGGTTAGGGTTAGGGTTAGGGTTAGGGTTAGGGTTAGGGTTAGGGTTAGGGTTAGGGTTAGGGTTAGGGTTAGGGTTAGGGTTAGGGTTAGGGTTAGGG